>OZ019980.1:8802701-8972701 GCA_963970395.1 Ephialtes manifestator
GTCTGTGTGTGTGTGTGTGTGCTGTGTGTGTGTGTGTGTGTGTGTGTGTGTGTGTGTGTGTGTGTGTGTGTGTGTGTGTGTGTGTGTGTGTGTGTGTGTGTGTGTGTGTGTGTGTGTGTGTGTGTGTGTGTGTGTGTGTGTGTGTGTGTGTGTGTGTGTGTGTGTGTGTGTGTGTGTGTGTGTGTGTGTGTGTGTGTGTGTGTGTGTGTGTGTGTGTGTGTGTGTGTGTGTGTGTGTGTGTGTGTGTGTGTGTGTGTGTGTGTGTGTGTGTGTGTGTGTGTGTGTGTGTGTGTGTGTGTGTGTGTGTGTGTGTGTGTGTGTGTGTGTGTGTGTGTGTGTGTGTGTGTGTGTGTGTGTGTGTGTGTGTGTGTGTGTGTGTGTGTGTGTGTGTGTGTGTGTGTGTGTGTGTGTGTGTGTGTGTGTGTGTGTGTGTGTGTGTGTGTGTGTGTGTGTGTGTGTGTGTGTGTGTGTGTGTGTGTGTGTGTGTGTGTGTGTGTGTGTGTGTGTGTGTGTGTGTGTGTGTGTGTGTGTGTGTGTGTGTGTGTGTGTGTGTGTGTGTGTGTGTGTGTGTGTGTGTGTGTGTGTGTGTGTGTGTGTGTGTGTGTGTGTGTGTGTGTGTGTGTGTGTGTGTGTGTGTGTGTGTGTGTGTGTGTGTGTGTGTGTGTGTGTGTGTGTGTGTGTGTGTGTGTGTGTGTGTGTGTGTGTGTGTGTGTGTGTGTGTGTGTGTGTGTGTGTGTGTGTGTGTGTGTGTGTGTGTGTGTGTGTGTGTGTGTGTGTGTGTGTGTGTGTGTGTGTGTGTGTGTGTGTGTGTGTGTGTGTGTGTGTGTGTGTGTGTGTGTGTGTGTGTGTGTGTGTGTGTGTGTGTGTGTGTGTGTGTGTGTGCGTGTGCGTGTGCGTGTGCGTGTGCGTGTGCGTGTGCGTGTGCGTGTGCGTGTGCGTGTGCGTGTGCGTGTGCGTGTGCGTGTGCGTGCGCGTGCGCGTGCGCGTGCGCGTGCGCGTGCGCGTGCGCGTGCGCGTGCGCGTGCGCGTGCGTGTGCGTGTGCGTGTGCGTGTGCGTGTGCGTGTGCGTGTGCGTGTGCGTGTGCGTGTGCGTTCCGCGTGTGCGTTCCGCGTGTGCGTGTGCGTGTGCGTGTGCGTGTGCGTTCCGCGTGTGCGTGTGCGTGTGCGTGTGCGTGTGCGTGTGCGCGTGTGCGTGTGCATGCGTGTGCTTGTGCTTGTGTTTGTGCTTGTGCTTGTGCTTGTGCGTGTGCTTGTGCTTGTGCTTGTGCTTGTGCTTGTGCTTGTGCTTGTGCTTGTGCTTGTGCTTGTGCTTGTGCTTGTGCTCGTGCGTGTGCGTGTGCGTGAGCTTGTGCTTGTGCTTGTGCTTGTGCTTGTGCTTGTGCTTGTGCTTGTGCTTGTGCTTGTGCTTGTGCTTGTGCTTGTGCTTGTGCTTGTGCTTGTGCTTGTGCTTGTGCTTGTGCTTGTGCTTGTGCTTGTGCTTGTGCTTGTGCTTGTGCTTGTGCTTGTGCTTGTGCTTGTGCTTGTGCTTGTGCTTGTGCTTGTGCTTGTGCTTGTGCTTGTGCTTGTGCTTGTGCTTGTGCTTGTGCTTGTGCTTGTGCTTGTGCTTGTGCCTGTGCGTGTGCGTGTGCGTGTGCGTGTGCGTGTGCGAGATCTTTTTATAATATAGAGAGATATACACTCACAAACACCTATATACTACAATAAATATATGCCGAACGGAACTAAACGCTATGTGCAATTTCACTCTCCACGCCTCCGTGTGCACCTCTCATCATTTACGATTGGTTCTGCAATTCCGTTTTCCACACATTTTGTTATCACGTTGAAGAGAGAAAAAATATGGATTTGTAGCAATACTTAAAAACAGTATGATAGTCGGATACCGTATTTGAAATGCATACATAAGTATTGACGATATCTGTGTTATATCCATATATGGCTAACATATAAGTTCTGACCATTTTGCGACTGAGTATAAAAGAAACAATAAAAGCCGAACAATATAAAAAAAGAAAATTTGATTCTTTGTGTCAGTCTATTTTATCGTATTCTGGTCTGCGTAATTGAATTCGCCTTTTTGAATTTTAAAAATCTGACACTAAATTCAGATTGGGTGACCTCAAAAATCATAAGATACCCATTTTTATTGGTCCAAATGTTTTTTGGAATTTCGAAGCGCCATATTGGATCCACCATTTTCAATTGAGAAAATTTGATATTAGATTCGGATTCCGCGAACTTAAAAACTATAGTATACCCATTTTTATTGAAAACCAAATATTTGTAGTGATTTCGATCCGCCATATTGGATCCGCCATTTTATATTTTGCAAATTTGAATTTAGATTCGGCTTCAGCAATGTCAAAATCCTTAAGATACCCATGGACAATTAAATTGTAATAGTTTAAATATGTTTTTTTCAAGATGCCCCGTATGGAAATAAATAGAGGTGAAATATACGGCGAAAATAGATAGGAAAACTATAAAATTTATAAGTTGCATATATTCTGGATATATGCCATATGAGAAATATATATGTCCAATATGCAACATTTTGGCACATTTCCTACATAAGTCATATATGTAAGTTGTATGTGTTATATATGCAAAAAATATAAATTAGATATATTCTTTTTACATCTTAAACTATACAAAAGATATATAATCGATATATCGCTTTTATACTTCAGGATATATGCATTATGTATGGAAACCACATATAAAAAACCAATAATTATAAAATAATTAATTGCAGTAATTGAATTCGGTTTATCTTGGACTTCCAATTGGACATTCGGAGTTATTTTGTTAATTAGTAAATATTAATCGCTGGAACATTTTTTTGCCGTGGATGGGAATCGAACCTGGATCGTCTGGGTGTCTAATGGGTGCTTTAGCTCACTCGGCCATTGATATCTGGAAAGACTGATATTTTCATTGTCTATTTGAAGTATATTAAAAGTAAAAAAACGTCAAGACTACATTTATTTATATTATTGAGACAGAAATATTCGAAATGCAAACACCGTGGGCCGATTATCCTGAAGGATCAAAATATAATGAGCTTTGAGGGATACTGAAAAATTTAGTCGAGGGTCGGGCATCCATTCATGTATTGACCCTCGAGAAACTTAGAAAAATTTGGGTATGGGCGGTGACCCATCTCAGTCGTTACTCGAAATATATGATACTGATGTTTAAAATATACTTTGCAGTCAAGTTAGACATACGGGACATACATACATCATACATTCGATATACAATGCATAGCATACATAAATTATATATTACTTATTTTTGAAATATATTTTGTAGTCCAGCAATATATATTTTACAATATGTTTCATATATTAACAATATATTTGCATAATACATAGGAATTATATAAGATTTGGTTGTTACATATATTTTACAGTTAGACGACATATATTGAACATATATGTACAATACATTCGTGACATATATGCGAGATATATAATAATTATACAACATTTTGGCGACATATATGCCACTCATATAAAATATATGTTGCATATATTTCTGGCATATATTGCACATACATATGTATTCATACGGGCAACACCGACTTAAAAGAAGCAGGCAACAGATCATCCTTACTCTTAACGAATATTGAAGGATTGCTAACACTAATTAGTTAATCTGTCAACGAAGGATAGATCCCTGGACGGTAGTCGAACTCAGAACATCTTTGCAGTCTTATATATGCTGAGGTTTCAAGTCATTTGCGAGAAACGCTTAGACTGTTCGCCATTGTGCGGTGCATTGTGCACCAGTATTTCGTATGATATCATTAAATGGTAAATAGGCGGTGCGTTTCTCGCAAGTGTTCTTACAACCAAACTATTAGTTGAGTCAATGAACCCATTTTCCTAATTCCCCTATAACGAGAACTAGCCGTGAATTGTTAAGACTACCATTCGAAGTGGTTGGATTAATGAATATATGAGTTGTCGCAACGTATATTTTTAAAAAATCTGGCACAATAAATTGAAAACGTAGTTGGACCAGCCAATCTTTTTTCTCCGTGTAGACAAGAAAAAAACTAAGTCAAAAATTAATGCAAGTAACAGATACAGAAAATACGATACAATACGATTACGATGCCTAGTTAACAATCCGAAAATATCGATAACGATTTTTAGCACAGCATATCGTGCCTATGCTGTCACCGTGCTGCAATTATCCTAAATATTCTGAAATATAACACCATAGTAACAGAATGATGTTCGCACCTCAGACACTCAGTGATATGACATGGACCAATTATTGCACCACAGAGACATGATCTGAGCTTACAGAATGGCGACAGTGAAATGCCACTAAGCATGTGCGTGAATGCTTTCACGGCACGTTTGTCTATCTGGGCGCCCTTATTCCCGTATAGGCATGCTTTAACGGCGTTCTCAGGGACGGTTGAGGCAATTCCTTGAATATCGAAATTCTATCGCATCATAGTCAATGGAGGATTATGGAGGGTCTCTCAAGTGCACTTGAATCTCCGTAGAACCTATGAACTCTGCCGTGGAATCTCCATACCTAGCGTATACCATTTTCCTATAACCTCCATATCCTCCGCGAACCCTGCGACAGACACTGTCATGAAACAACCGGAATAGAATTAATATTTCTCTATATTATCAAAAGAACTCGCCGCAGCCGTCACTGTCGTGCCAAGAACTGAGATGAATAGAGCATTCCATGTCAAGCGGACAAGATTCTGATCCGATTTTTCTAAGTCCCTTTATGAATGATTCCACCCCTGGTCCAGATTATTCTACAGCCCCCAAACCCAAATTTTGCTAATTTCCTCAGTGCAAAGGGGCTTAAAGATGGAGTGTCTCATAAGTTGGGATTTCAGAATTGCGAGAGCGCTATGCGTCCGAACCGAACAGAATCTTAGTTAATTATAAATTATTTATATCACATTGTAACTTCTGCAATGGGTCGACATACAGAAATGTTAATACAATTCCCGTGCAGAAAAAAGTAGTCCAGGGTGGAGTTCCGGATGGAGTGGCGGATGGAATCTTGGCAGTCCAGGATGGAGTACCGGATGGAGTCTCAGATGGTGTCCGCCGACTCCGGCTTTTAATCGGATCCCGGAGTCGGCGGACTCCATCCTGGACGACGCGTGAATCTCGGCTGTTCAATGGCAGAATCCATCCTGGTGTCCATTATGGATTCTCACCTAGACTGTCTCACAGTCCATCCCGGACTCCATCCAGGACGGTCCGCGATTTCGGATGTCCGATGGTAGAATCTATCCTGGTATCTACTATGGATTCTCGCCTAGGCTGCCCCGCAGTCCATCCTGGACGGTCCGGAAATCTCGGCAGCCCGATGGCAGAATCCATCCTGTTGTGCATTGCGGATTCTCGCCTGGACTGTCTCGCAGTCCATTCCGGACTCCATCCTGGACTCCATCCTGGACTCCATCCTGGACTTTTTTGTATAAATTTATTTGTATCCATCAGGAGGTTGACACCAGGATCAGACCGTGTCCACCTTGGGCATCTTGGTGTCCAGACGATCCGTGTTGGACCACTCTTACTACGTCAACGGAGGGTAGGCCTCTCGTGTGTAGTCGAACTCAAAACAGCTTTCCAGTCTTATATACGCTCAGGCTTCAAGTCACTTGCGAGAAACGCTTCGACCGCTCGCCATCTAGCGGAGCATTGTGGATCCGTGTTTCGCATGATTTCACTAGATGGCAAACGGACGCACCGTTTCTCGCAAGGGACTTGAAGCCTCCCGGGAAAAACGATTCATATATAATCATATATAATCATATATAAACTGCTCATATATGATTGTATATGAATTTTGTCTCTATATGATCATGCATGATCATATATAATTGTATCTGGGTATACATGATCCTATATGAGAAAATATAATTGTGTATAATTGTATCTGAGCATCATATATAGTTATATGTGTCAATCATATATAGTTATATGTGATTATATAAGACGATGCCTAAATAGATATAATCTTCTGAAGCATATAAGGTCAGTCATGATTATATATGATCATATACAATTGTTGCAATGTAATTGTACATATATAATCGTGCCCATAATTATATAAATCGTCCGACGATTTCATTTCATATAGATTTAGTAACATGTAGACTAACACAAATTATTGAATCCTTAATACTCATATTTTTATTACCTTAATAATACATATTTTCGTAAAGTTGGATATCCATGTATTATGAATGGATATATCCATTCATAATACATGGATATCGTATAAATACATGGATAAATGTATATATACATTTATAGAGATCAGCAACAGACTATAATCTGATAGGAACGCAAAGTATTATTATTAAGCACGGTAAGTTTATTTTTAGGAACGTTAAGGCGAATCATGAAACTGTAGTTCACACTCTACTACTTTCTCACTTCTTACTTTCAGGCAGTTTTGGTGTTATATATGGTCATATATAGGGTCATATATGCCAATGTATATATACATATAAAGTTATATACGCTCATATACATTTGTATATGGATCCACATACAATCATATATGCGCTAAAAATGGGCGATATATAATTGTATATAACTATATATGATCATATCTGTTCATATATGACATCGCAAGCTGGCGGTTTTGGTATTATATATGATCATGTATACCACTGTATATGTACATATAAACGCTCATATATGTTTCCATATACAATGCTCATATATGTTTCCATATACAATGATATATTACGTTATATACAATTATATATAATTATATACAACTATACATGAAATTATATACAATTATATATGATTATATATGAACCGTTTTTCCCGGGCTGAGCGTATATAAGACTAGAAAGCCGTCCTGAGTTCGACTACACACGAGGAGTCTAACCTCCGTTGACGTAGTAAGAATGGTCCAAAATGGATCGTCTGGACACCAAGGTGCCCAAGGTGGGCGCGGTCTGGTCCTGGTGTCAACTTCCTGGTGGACACCCGGATCATCCAGGATGGAGTCCAGGATGGATTCTTCCGTCGGACAGCCGAGATTCCATGGACCGTCCAGGATGGAGTCCGAGATGGACTGTAAGACAGTCCAGGTGAGAATTCATTATGGACACCAGGATGGATTCTGCCATCGAACAACCGAGATTCACGGGTCGTCCAGGGTGGAGTCCGCCACTCCAGGATCCGATTAAAAGCCGCAGTCGACGGACACCATCTGAGACTCCATCCGGTACGCCATCCTGGACTGCCAAGATTCCATCCGGGATTCTGTCCTGGACTCCATCCGGGACTCCATCTTGGACTACTTTTTTCTGCGCGGGTTAATAGGTGGATATTATTAAAAAAATGTTACAGATATGTTTTGTAATATCTCTCCGAGAAATCACAGCTGCAGAGTTCGAACCTGAGGCCTAAACTATTGACGTATTTATCCTGGCTACCTAACGCGCTAACGACTAGGCCGAACCGGGTATACGGTGTTCTTTTGCTATTAACTCCATAATGATTGCATTTATTTTACAAGACTTACTTCGAACAAGGTTTTAGTGACTAACTTTAAAAACTTGCCGCTATCATTATCTACTTTGTATTATTTTTGTATAAATTTATTTTACAATAGGCTTAGATAACTTGAAATTATGATTGCGATGGGATACTGAAAATAGAGAAGAATATTTTAACGCATGTCAATGAATTTGTCGGTTAAATCTTAATTGATTAATTATTTACTACTTAGAGTTTAAGAATTTACATGGGAATCTAAAGATTATGTTGGCTATTCATTTATGAATGATTGCTGTTTTGGAATTAACGTTTTGCAGTTTTGTAGTTCGTTGAAATACATTCTCACGAATCCTAGTGAGGCAGACGTTATGATTCACCACCAATAATGTTCGCATTGCATATAGGATAAAAAACAAAATTTGCCCCAAGGTTTTGTAAATCAATGTATAAAAACAATGCACATTTGCAAAAAAAAACGATAGTGCTCTATATTTAAAATATGAAAAATGTTGAAAAAGCATAAAAAATAAATAAGTCTCACGAGTCTCAATGTAAAAGGCGAGATAACAGACAGGCTAAGCATGAAACCATTTATCGGGTTTGCGTAGGCGGTTCGTAGTTAGTTCAGCTTATTTTAGTAGCAGTAAATGATACGAAAATGAAATAAAATAAAAAAGTTCTTCGACGAAATACGAAAGATTCCTTCAATAACGTAATAGTTCGGTTTATTCAATTCATAATCTATATCAAAGCACAATATAGCATAATAAAATAGAACAAAATAAAAAAATCCCTAACAAAAAAAAATATATATTCTCTTCTACAATCTACGACGGCTAAAAACTAAATTCAACGTCGAGATTTTTGAAAATGCGCAAGAAAGGCACCGGTACCGAGAGGTCCGAAGTCTAGAAATTCCTATTATTATCTATTATGAATTTATTTGTTTACCAAAACAAATTATTGTTCACTCAAAGAAAGACAAAAACAGAGAAGAAGAACGCACACTGCGAATTTATTCCAGGTAAACGAGCCGTAGCTCTTCACTCACGATACTTGATCTTATATTTCGAGAAATTCTCGACAGAGATACCGACGTAATACTTAAAACTATGATATTTCACTATGCGCATCGACTAGAAGATATGAACGTTTAAACCTTGAAAATTAATATTCGAGTCGGTACGCAACGAAACGTGATACAGTGCACATACACAAACAACAAAATTACCCGAGCACGAAATAAATATAAACACTGATGTTACTCAATATTGAAGGAAATGAGTTTTCTACGTTCACGTCAACGCTACCGAGAACCTAATTGATTACTTGTCAACGCGACAACGTACTCATAGCCAAATAATTTTTAGTGCTGGCTTCGCTAAAATAACCTCATATCGTGCGTGCAACGCGGGCGCAAAATCGCTTCTTTTTAATCTCTGACTCATAGGCAGGCACAATCCAGTTTCATTACTCCCTAGAAAGGAAAATGGTTCATGTCTGTCCAACGGGAGTAATGAAAACCGTATCAGACAGTCGTACTCGCTATTGGTTAAGAATTACCAATTTTTGCGTTCTTGTTTCAAGCCCGGAATGTGATTGTTTTTTAATGCAATCAGAAAACCGTATCGTATGCTATATGGAAGGGTGTGTGATTTTAACCGCGGATGATTTCTGTCCTTGCTTCGTTCGAACAACAAACTTCACCCTTAGGAAAAATCAAGTTCCCTAGTAGGATAATATACACGGAGAGAATTTTCTGACCATTACTATTAAAAAAATATGGCGATGGTTCCCATGCAGCATTGTAAATTCGGTTTATTCGACCAGTTTGGCGATGTTTGCCATGCAGTACATTAAACGCGAGTTTTTCGTGTCTAATATGCAGTATAGCAAACGATGCCAGTTGTGTTCACGTGTCACTTACCAACAATACATTGCTGGTTAAACGCAGCATACTGAAGATTGCTAGGCCTGTTACGTACTGTGACGTATTTTTCGTGAGCATAATCGGTAACAAATAAAATCAAATTTTTATTCGGGAACTGCATCACGATACGGTCACCTTCGGCCGTCCACTCTCGTTCGCGCATCCGCAAACCCGGTGGGCGCCAGTTAATTTTTATTTCACCGGTATTAACTAACCGGTATGCCCGAGGAATCGAGGTGATCAGGATCGATACCAATAAAATCGAAAGCCCGGAGCAAAAGCTAACGATCGAGAACGAAATCAAAGAAAACGGTAGCTTAGTTAATTTTTGGGGTCGCGTAAAATTAACAAACGCAACTGGATGCGCTTGCGAGAACGAACGGTTGCGGAAATGCACGGCCGCTCAGACTGCTAGGTTGTGGTAGAGAGGGTCGAGGTATCACCCAGTAAATAGCTTTCTTTTAGCGAGATCTCAAACAACGAGAACAACTTCAATATTCTTTAAACAAAAGTTCGAGAGCGACTACAATAAATTGTATTACGGAATTATATTACGAGAGCCCGCGTGAAGCGTCGAAATCGTTAACGGTAACGGCGAATTGCAAAGCAACGTGCGCGTATGCCAAACTCAACGGTAGCTGCACGAGTATTCGGAAGCAAGAGATCGAAATAATCAATTAAATAATTAATTAATCGAGAACGACTCACCAGAAGGATTCCTGATAATCCCGAGTACCGGAACAAAATCCCAGAGGATTCACGGGAATCGTGAGTGCACTGGCTGCACTACACGATGAGCGAGAACAATCAATTGATTTTATTAAATAAACCACCCGAGAACAGTCACTCTGAGCGCACGCGAATACGCGATACACTATACGGAGCGCGAGAACTACGCGAAAGACGCGCGCGCGAACGACAGAAAAACCGTCAACACGGGAGCGCTTAATTAGACCCGAGGCACCTCGGCGGTGTCCCGAGCCAGACTGATTGTCTCCAGCAATCATCGAAATCTCGTCATAATAATTACGAATCCCTCCCAAAATCCCTTACTCGAGAACTACTGCCCTCTCCCTCGAATCACCTCGTAACTATATCGGGAACGCAAATCATGCCGGTAACATTTTCGAAATCTATACGATCGCCTCCCTTAATGCTTCGCGCGAGAACGGGCCTAATCAGCACACTTATGCACTACACTGCAACAGGATGGTCCATCCTTTGCAAAAAACCAACAAAACTCATCCCGTTCTCTAGCGCAATACATAATCTCAATAGGGCGCCGGATTTACACCGGTCTACAACTAATCGCAAGACTCGTTC
Source organism: Ephialtes manifestator (assembly GCA_963970395.1). Taxonomy (NCBI): domain Eukaryota; kingdom Metazoa; phylum Arthropoda; class Insecta; order Hymenoptera; family Ichneumonidae; genus Ephialtes; species Ephialtes manifestator. Next base: position 8,813,475 of record OZ019980.1, read on the forward strand.
GGTGACTCTTGTCTGCCGGGCTGCTCGTTTCTTTGAGCTCTCATCCTCGCGACAGATTTGAGTGCACCGATCTACCGAAACTTTACAACCACAATAACAAAACCTAAGAATTATAATTCTCAGTTAAAGCGAGAACGTAAATTCGAGGGAAAGCAGCTCGAAAACGCCGAAAAATAGCAAGTAACGATAACACAAGCCCTTGTGATCGTGATTTCCAAAAAATCACGTCACAGTACTTACTGTTGTTTCGTACACCAGTGAATCTCGGAAATTCGTGCAATTAAAATGATACTTAAATTAATAGAAAGCAAAGGTATGTAAAGGTAGGATAGGGATAGTTTGCAAAAATGTAGCATAAAAAATACACGTTGTTTTGTTCAATTATTAAACATTTATTTATTTTTCTTAAAATGAAATTATATTTTAAAAATAAAAATGCCATCACCACTTTTCGTCCTGATTTCGGACGTCATTAAAGAGGAGGTTATGTCACGTGGCAAATAGGGCAGGTTTCGCACCGATTTATAACGACGATGACATGTGACGATTTTCTTATAGTATACACGAAGAATACATAGATAATGTCTTTAAAAAAGACGTGCACTTGGTTTTTCATGTTCATAATTCCTTGTTAATTGCACTACACTACCGAGAACAATGAGCGCCTAACGCCGCTGACGATGTAAACACACTCAGCCGCCGCCAAACGTATAGCGGTCACGGCACATTTTTCGGGTGTAATGAATAGGCTGTTTAGAACTACAGCCTGTATTTGGGGGATGAATCCCAGACGCACGGTCTTAGTAGTTGCAACGTTGAGGATATCAGAATTTGCTATTTTGTATATGTCAAATGTTCGTATTTTTTTCAGGACCGATCCCGTAACTATAGATTCTATTAATAAATTAAGAGATGAATTTCTTCGCATATTGCGAATCGTAATCACTGTCTGTTGGAAGTCACGACTATTGTCAAGCTTTAAAATGTCTTCGAGACACTTTTGCGTATACATCCTTACAAACTTTGCATTATTTACAGTACTGTTTGAAAACCGAAACATAGTAACGATTCTTGTACGACGAGCAGCACACAGTAAAACACGATACATTACTCTATAGGAAAATATAGAAATAGACGCCAGAAGTGCTGAATAAACCGAGTTTACTATACTAAATCGGGTAATGATAACCAGACACTTCTCTCCGTGTACTAATATAAAATACAGAACAACCAAAATAAAATAAGGCCAAAATTTAATAGTCCAAAATAAAGCGCGAGAAAAGCTCATCGGTTCAGCACAGGAAAAGGTTGGAACAACTGAGCGCTTGGTTAAATATGCGCCAGCTGATTAATTCGTTAGACCAACTAAGTTCTTGGTTGAGTTACAGAGAAGTAAGTTGGCCCAAACAATTAATCGGCCAGCGCATATTCAACCAAGCGATTGGTTGTTCTAAGTAAGTCTTTTTCCCGTGAGACTGTTCCCGCAAAGATTGAAAAGTGTTTTCCTCCCGTACAGTTGTAATGGAAAGGTTTAACCGACCTTATATTTTATTAAATTCATCTGCATCAGAATTCTTTTAAATGTAAGAATTGTTCACTGTATACACAATATATTTAATCAGTACATAATATACTATGGTTTGCTTACCGGTGTTCGAGACTTACTATTGAAATAAATATTCAGTTGAAGAACAACATCGCGACGTAGGTGACCCCAAAAAATTAATCGTGTTGCTTCGAAAATCCTACATTTATCACAACCTCTATTCATTTGATTCCAGTGCAGTTTTCCGATTAAAATAGACGCTTTCTAACCTGAGATCTGCTTACTGCGACGTATATTGGTACTACAGTTGTATTTCTCTTTCACACTTTGCTAGTGCGCGTTTATTCCAGAGTCGAGTAAGAAGTTCACCCTCATACTATGGGTAAACAGAAATAAAAAAGTGGTAATATATCCCCAGTGGAGACAGCGCGAACAGCGCATACGCTCGTTCACGTTCATTACATCACTCCGGTCGCACATTCTCTTTGACTTTTTTTTACCAATACTTTCTTCTTGAGTGACAACTGCGAAGTTATTGGCTTCAAACGTTGTGGTACAATGCTGCCGCAGATGCAATTAATTGGTCGGCCCTACGGAAACGTTTTACCGAACCCCAGAGATAAATTCCTGAGACGATGGAAAATTTGTCTTTAATATAGTTAACGGCGTTAGCCACGGTGCTGCCTCTTCACATCTCGCCTTTTCGATAATTCGATTGATCGAGTTTCCATAAACGTGTGGCAGAGTCCGTCAGTTTCCATGGTGACCGGCAATTTCTCTTACCTCTACCAACGTTCACTTTGGAGAAATTACTCTACCGGCGGAATTGTGTTGTGCTTACGACTTGGAACATTCTATGTCAAGATATTTATAAATTTACTTAATGTTCTCTTTCGTGCTTCCGGTTCGTACCGTTGCTTCATAATTCAATCCTTACAATGTTGCTGGGTGGAATCAGCTTTGAGCTTCGATGAATGCCATACCTCGACGCTTCTTATGAATCGATAATATTACAAAAATAAACGCTTAGAAAATAGAAACTTGCACACGGCTTCACTATTGTTTTCTACTTTTTCCAATACCTCTTTTATGAGGAAGTATTAATATATTTTGGATTTTTTATAGAGAAAGTTTCGCAAAATGGGGAAAATAATGAGGGATTTTATTAATTAGTATCAGAAATTCATTTTAGGTCCGTAATGTGAAAAATACATCCTGTATATTCTATGAATATTTGTTCTACATACATGCAGGTATATATTCATGTATCAATGTTCAGAACACGTTATGTGCACCCATGTGCGAATCTCAAACGGGCGGTGTCTTGGCACAGTACCATTGCCAAGATTGCCGGTACTGGCGCCCAGTTCTGGGGACATACGGATCTATATCTGTCTCAATGCTGGGGCAACTCGGAAATGATAACACCGGTCCTACGCTTGTTCCATACTGTCGACACGGTACTGATTGACAGTACTGGTTAAGTCTATTATGGCGAATGTTGGACCAGTGTTAATTCATAGTACCCATTCCGTACTGGTAATTAATTCTGGACCAATACTGGTACTGGTACTGGACCAATGCTGGTACAATGTTGGTACAATGCTGGTACAACACTTCGCCAGAACCACCAGCCAGTACCGCGCCGATACTGCGGGTCAAGCGTTGGACCAGTGTTATCATTTCAGAGCTGTCCCAGTATTATGCCCGTAAATCATCCGATACCCACCCATATACGAATTTCAAACCGGCTATGTCTTGGCGCAGTACAGTTGCCAATGTTGTCGGTACTAGTTCTGGGGAGGTACGGAATCATTACTGACGTAATGCTGGGGTAACGCTGGTATGATAACACCGGTCCAGAGTTTGTTTTCTAATATTGGCATAATACTAACTGACAGTACTGGTGTAGTGCTTTTAGCTAGGCTTGGGCCAGAGTTCATTGATTAGAAGGAGCCGAGGTCCAGTTTCAGAAGCGAGCCAGTGGCGGGACAATTGATATGAACATTACCGAATATTAATATTCATATCATTATTAAATTTATATATTACATAATAAAAATATGTTATGATATTAATTATATTGGTAATATTTTTATTTTTTTTTATGTTGCATTTCCCCACGTCTGCAGGCATTACGCCTATTACAGGGTCGGCCCGGATCAGTAGCCAGTCTCCCCTGGGGGTCTGGTCCGGATCAGTAACCAGGCCCCCATGCGGCCGCATACGACTTCCCCCTCTATATCGCATTTGCCATAGCATTTCTGCTATGGGCATAGGGAAACTGCGGAAAACCTATGCCGATATAGCCGGTCTCGAGTTCGTCTCCCGGCACCGGAGCTACGTCACGTTTCGTCGAGAACGTAAACACGGACTACAGCTGTATACATGTGACCCCACAGGTAGAAATACCTTTGTGGGTCTCATGTATACATCTGGAGCTTCATCGCGCCCGTATTTATATTTTCGACGAAAATCGACGGCACCGGGAATCGAACCCGCGACCTACCGATGCTCTGGACTAAAGGCCAGTACACTGACCACTAAACCATCGCACCGGTTATATTGGTAATATTATTTTATTAATATTTAAAAAATAAAAAAAGTGATTCCTTCACAATTACAATTTTTCCGTGATGCTCCCTGAAAAGTGATGTGTGGGGATTTGAACCTAAGACCTATCGACCTACCTAACTACCTAACTACCTATCTACCTAAGGACGTACACGCTAACCACTAGACCAAACCGACTATATGGATTTCTGATACTAGACTTTCATAAAGGTTGCTTCGAGTATAACAATCACACTAATATAGACGGATTTGAGTAAAAATATGCCACCCGGTATTTTAGAGGTCGCTGATTACGAATCTGATCTCAAAATTGAGAGATTCAAAATGGCGGAGTCAATATGGCGGACCGAACATGCTAAAAGTAACGTGGTGTCAATAAGACTCCGTACCCGAAAGCTATTTATGTCGTTGACTACGAACCTTAACTGCACATTAGGAAATTCAAAATGGCGAATCCAATATGGCGGACCAGATATTAAAAACCGTTTCAATTTAGATGAAACTCAACACCCATAGGTTTTCGCAGTCCCTGATAATGAATCTGAATACGAAATTCATGAATTAAGTCACGGGTCCAAGATGGCGTATCGAAATGCAGAATTTCAAAATGGCAGACCAAAATGTAAACCGTAAATAAATTTCAATCAGAGACTGAATACGTAAAGGATTTCGATGTTACTTTATACGAATCTGAATACAATTTTGTTTCAATCAAAGAGCCATACATAAATACAAGAACTGACAAATTTAATGGATGTATAGTTACGATATGAGAAGTCTCATCTAAGACACGGTCGATACTCAGACAACTGTCAGGCGTGCGTTGGTTCCGTTGTTCAGTCAGTACGAAACGCAAGTGTCGGGAAAATATGACGCCAGTACTCAGCCGCATATCAGGCTGATACTGATGAAGTTTGCTCGCTGACATTAAGACAAGTTTCGGCCCAGACCAACCCCAGTACCTAACGACTCTCGACGGACTGCCGTCTATCTCAACTTAGAAGTACTGACCGCCAGAACTGACGCAGTATGGGGTCAGTAGTTAATCGGCACCGTAAAAGGAATGCCTCACAACACTTGGCAGACAAAAATAGTATTGTGACAATTGTCATCACAAGACACGCCCAGTACTCTGGCGACTATTGGCTGTGCAATGGCTATAATGTAAAACCGGTACTTAAGACAAGTGCTGTGGCAGAGCCAACTCAGTACTCAGCCGGGTGTCAGGCTGGTACTCATAAAATTTGTTTGCCGACAATGAGACCAGTTATGGTTTGGTCTACGCTCAGTACTTTGACGACTCTTGGCAGTGTTTCAAAAATATTTTTACCATTACTTAAGCGCTTATTGCCCCAGCATGGCCGGGGATCTGTGCGGTGTGTCGAGTGGGAACCAGAATGATTTACTCGCAGGTACTACGACGATTGTCATCATAAGACCCGCCCGATACTGTGGCGACCGTCGGCCGTACTTCAGCACATTGCGCAGGAAGTATTTAACACAAGTGTCGTGACAGTATCACCCCAGTACTCAGCCGGACGTCCGGCTGGTACTCATGAAATTTGTTTGCCGACAATGAGACAAGTTGTGGTTTCGTCTACGCTCAGTACTTCGGCGAGTCTCGGCTGAGTACCATATATTTTATCTTGGAAGTACTGACTGCCAGATTCGACCTAGTACAGGACCAGTGATTTGACAATACTGCGACAGCACTACCTAACAACACTTGGCAGCCAAGCTTGTTTCAGTACTGGACCGTGTTGGTAACTGGCAGTATTCCGGAATTCGCACAGTACGTACTGTGCGGTCCGTCGAGCCGAATTACAATAATGTACTTACCGTACAAATGATAAGTGTGAATATAAGATACATTACGTACTCAAACGAATGTCGGCCGAGCGTTGACAATATTGTTTAACCAGTTCCGAAGAAATGTGTTCGGGCCACGTGATCCCAGTACTTTGACGACTCTCGGCCATGCGTCGACAATATTATACAGTCTGTATAAAACATAAATATCGGCAGTATAACCGCAGTACTCAGTTGCATATCAGGCTGATACTCGCGAAGTTTGCTCGCCGATCAAAACACTGACTTTAGCATAATCCACGCCCAGTACTCAAACGAATGTCGGCCAGGCATCGGTAATATTGTTTAGTCAGTGCTGTACATAAGTGCTGGGACAGTATGACCTCAGTAGCCTGATGACTCTCGGCCATGCATTGTCAATACTATGCAGCCTGTACAAAGCATGAGTGTTAGGGCAACATGACCCCAGTACTCAGCCGCATTTCAGGCTGATACTAGCGATGTTTGCATGCCGAACATAAGACGAGCTTCGACCTAGTCCACGCACAGCACCTATACGACCCAAGCACCGTATCGCACTAAAGTGATCGAAGTACTGTACTGTGTATTGAGCTAGAACCATCATAATTTACTCGTCTACAGTATAACAAGTGTCAACGCAAGACCCATTCAGTACTAATATAAATGTCGGCCGTGCATTGACAATATCGTATAGCCAGAACGAAGCAGAAGCGTTGGGACAGTGTAACTCCAGTACTCTAACGAGTCTTGGATATCCGTCGACAATATTATGAAGTCTGTATAAAACATAAATTTCGGCGCAGTATAATGCCAGTACTTAGTTGTATGTCAGGCTGATACTAGCAAAGTTTACTCTATAACAATAAAATAAGTTTCGGCCTAGTCCGGGCCCAGCACTCGGAAGGCTCTCGGCGGTGTTCCGGCAATATATTCAACCAGTACAACGCACATCTGTTGGGGCAGTATTACCCCAGTACTCAGTCGAATGCCAGGCTAGTATTGGCAAAGTTTTCTTGCCGACAAAAAGACGAGTTTCGGCGAAGTCGGCTCCCAGTACTTGGACGACTTTCGCCGGTGGTCTGGAAATATATTCAGCCAGTACGAAGGACAACTGTCAGAACAGTATTATTTCAGTACTCAGTCGCATGTCAGGGTGGTACTGGCAAAGTTTGCTCGCCGTCAATAAGATGAGTTTCGGCCTAGTCCCGGTCCCGCACTCGGCGGTGTTCCGGCAATATATTCAGCCAGTACAACGCACAACGGTTGGGACAGCATTACCCCAGTACTCAGTCGAATACCAGGCCAGTATTGGTAAAGTTTGCTTGCCGATGTTAAGACGAATTTCGTTCAAGCCCATGCCCAGTACTTGGACGAACCCCGGCTGAGTGCCGTCCATGTTATCATGGAAGTACTGGCCACAAGTACTGACGCAGCATGGTGCCAATTGTTAATCAGTACTGTAACAACACTGCCCAACGACACTTGGCGGCCAATTCCGTTTTAGTACTGGACCGTATTGGCAACTCTAGCAGTATACCAGAATTCGTACATGTGCACATATACTCTAAAAACCAAGCGTGTTGCAAGTATGTTTCTTCCTATCTTTTACATTGTGACGACTTTTTACACATTTTAAGCGTGTTGCATTAAATATTACATGGTAATAATAAATAGGGCGTTTGATAAAAATCAAACGTCCACGACTTTTATGAACTCAGGAAAGTAAGAAAATGATTTCGTAAGGATGTATCACACAAATGTACACCATTTGCTCAAGATTTGTCTCAAGAGGTCGCTAACAATAATGTTTCGAAAAAGATAAATTTGATTACCTTCGGGACCAATTACCAATACCAGGCATATGGGAGATCGGTGCTGATTGGAACACTTTTGTTTTAAAAAAAAACGTAAGGATAATGACATTTACATAATTAGTTTTTTTTCTTTACATGATAAAAAATAAATAATAATTGTACAAAAATAACTCCATACATTATGAATATACTATTTTTTATTTACTTGCACAATTTTTTTACGCTGAGTGAAAGATTGAAAACGTACCGACCCAGTTGAAAAAAAATTGCCCGCTGATTGTACGCCCCACTATGTAGTGGCTATCTATATTTTATATTAACTAGGGACAATGACGCGCGCTGTTGCGCGCGAGCGGAAATTTATTAGCGCTGCGGCGTTCCTCGACATGAAAATGTCCACATCTGCAATTCATATATTATATATGTTCACGGATCTGATAATATATAGTATGTTTTTATTTTATTGTTTCATTAACATAGTATGATAATATCAGGCAAGATGAAACAATACATATGACAATAGATCAGATGGAGAGGGCCCCCTCCTGCGCCCTCCCCAGTGAGACGCCGGACCCCGCCAGATTTAGGCGCCCCATCATAAATTGATGGGAAACGAACCTCTGGCTTGTAGTCCCTCCTTGAAAAAAGTAAAATATTGTTACGCGCGTGGTTGAAATAAAAACTCTCTCCGGTTATTAGAAAGGTCACGTAACTTTTATTATCGAAACTCGATCAGCTGTCACGTCTTGTCTAGTCGCGGTGTCAACGAAAACTATCTTGTTGATCTGTCTCCGTTGTTAAGCTCGTCGGTTGTCAAGTGCTACGTCTAGTGTGCCGCGTTCGGTCTGAACCCCAATATAATGTGAACTTGGCGCGGACCATTCATTACAATGTATATTTGTTGCGTTCGATTATTATGATTCAATATCATTTCTTTTCCGGCAGACAATATAATTGATCGCATGATCGATTACTTGCTGGGTAAGTTTCGCTATATTTAGATTGCACACTGAGAGAAATTAAGATGGTACTGGTAACTAATCAGTGATAATTATATTTTATTAGTCCAGGTAACTATTTTTGTAGTTACATTAACTACGTTATTGTTAATGTGATTATTTTCGTAGTTACATTAACTACGTTATTGTTAATGTGATTATTTTCGTAGTTACATTAACTACGTTACTATTAATGTAACTACGAAAACAGTCACCTGGACTAATAAAATATAATTATCACTGAATAGTTATCAGGACCATCTCAATTTCTCTCAGTGCACTAACTTGACTTACCGAAACAACGTGCTGTTATTTCAATCTGTTTCCAATATAGGGTCGTCATGTGTATAACTCCTTGTAGACGATGTTCTTCACAGATCCTTCATATTGAGTTCCCACATATACTTTCAGAGATTGCCAAGAACGCACACGAGAGAAGGCCACGTACAATTGACCGTGACTAAAAACATCTCTGCGAAGATCAACACTAATCCTTTGGAAAGTTTGACCCTGCGACTTATTGATGGTCATAGCGAAAGCTACCTTCACTGGAAACTGACGGGGTTTAAAGATGAAGGGATACTCATTTTCACAATAAAGAGTTATGCGATGCAAGAAAACTATATCTCCGGCTTTATCACCGGATAGAATTTCACATCGCAAAACTGTATTTCCCAATTCTAAGATGATTAATCTCGTGCCATTGCACAAACCTTCATTAATACTCAAGTTCCTTATGAGCATAATAATACCGTATTTTCTAAGACGGAGTTCATGAGGCGGCATACTCGGCGGCGACAGCGTATTCAAATATTCTGGCTGTATTATCTCGTTAATTCGGTCATGATCGCCACAATTATCGGTGGAGTCGACGCTCGTATAGATCTTTTCGGTACTTTTATCGAATAATTCCATAACCTTTACATTCAGTTCGTCAACATCGATGTTTCTGGCAGATAAAATGGCACACTTCGCCACTTCTTTAAAACGTCTTGTCCGTATTAATGGCCCATACGTATTTTCAACTATATCTTTTTGCGTACCAGATATGCAGCATTCTGGAACCTCAAGGTTATCATCAGAATCATTCAATACTCCATCACCAACGTCAAGTAAGAATTTAGCAACTTCAATCTCGTTCGGCAACACTCTCATGTTTTGTGTTAACGAAAAGATGGTGAAATGTTTCCACAGTGTACTGTACTTGATGGACAGATTGACTGTTTCACTACGGGTGCCTCGTATTTTTACTGGAAGAAGTTGCCGAAAGTCTCCTCCAAGTACAATAACCTTTCCTCCAAATGGTTTGTTGTTATTCATTATGTCTTGCAATGTTCGGTTCACTACCTCTAGTGCATAACGTGGAGCCATAGGTGCTTCGTCCCATATGAAAACGGCGACGTTCTTTAAATACTCACCTTGCTTCGATTGCACCTTAATGCTCGATGTCAAATCTGCGTATAGAGGTACTGGTAGTGCAAACGTTTTGTGTACCGTCTTACCTTGAGGAAGCAGTATTGCTGCGATTCCTGTGAATGCCATGGCACTGACACGTTTACGTCTACCTCGAACAAGATTAGACAAAGTCGTGTATGTGAACGTCTTGCCAGATCCTCCTGGACCATCGATATAAAAACAAGCTTGCTCGGCGTTGTCGTTGTCGATAGCACTTAGAACGGTATCGACGATGGTTTTCTGGATATCATTGAGCTGCGCATATTGTTGAATGCCGATTCCGGCAAATTCATCAGGTAGGGTCTCAGTCTCGTCCGGGTCTAAGTTGTCAACCTGTTCCATCCCTCGGAAATGAGATAGGCTCGAACCTTCCCTCTCGAGCATGCAGGCAATTTGATGATATGCTTTTCGTTGTGCCTGCTGCATGCCCATTTGTCTCGCGTAATCTTCCGACAATTTTATTTTGAACTCTTCCCAAAGATCTTCCGGATGAATTGGTTGACAGTAGATCAAAATTCTAACGAACAGCCGTCGCAATAAACCAGGCATCATCCAAACAGCAGCTTCATCTATCGCTTTACGTCATTCGTCGTCGTCTTCGATTAAGCCTAAAGCTAAGCACGTAGCGATGAAACTCTCACAAACTTGGCCATCCACAGTTCTCAAGTCTTCGAAACTCTTGGCACCTTTCACATTGAGTAAAAGAACCCGAAGATGAAACAATTCAGTCTGACTCGGACTTACCGAGTACATTCGTCCGATTGCATTATGTCCACGCCGACGCTCTACCCACTTAGAAACGTTTCTTCCATTATCGTTCACCTTTTTGTACACATAATGTAATGGAATGTCTGGGTATACAAATTGTCTTGCAGATTCATCCCGAACATTCAGCTCGAAGTAATCCATAAGCATGGTTTCTCGACTTATGGCATTACGTATCCCATCTTCATTCATATCCGTTGGAATGGTGATACTCTGTTCGTTTGGCAAATGCACCGGAAGACGTATGACAGGGTGACTTTTTTCCTGCATCTTTTTGTCATGAATTCGCCAAACCGCTTCATTTGGCCCAACGTAGCGAGCTTCAATGTAATCTTTTATTTCGTCGTGAATAACAATTCGTTCTTCGCCGTTCGCATTTTCATTGTTTGTCACTTCAATAGCTGCTGCGTCATGTCCCTTATATATGTACTTGTATAAGTATTTTGGAGCGGTTATACTTGTTACGACTTCCACGTTAATGTGGCAATTGAACATAAGAGATAACATCGGACTGTATGGGACAACCCATCGATTATCGACAACGTGTCCTCCTCGGCGCTCGTATAGTACTCCCGTGTCCCTTCGACGATAAGTCGGGTAGTTATCTACATCTACAATTGTTTGCTCACAAAATGGCTTCGGAAAGTGTTTTGAACATTTTCCATTAATCTCGCACCAATCCCCGCAACGTCCGTGAATCATATTACGTAAGACGATTTCATGCAATTCAGGATACAATTGCAGATCGGGGATTTCTGCACAGATAAATTTGTCTACCATTTCGGGTGTTGTCAGTTTGTGTTTTAGCGTCACCAGTAGATGAATGTGTAACAAACCACGTTTCTGCGACTCGATTGTGTAAATGTACGCGTTTGTTTCACCAAAGAAATTCTGCTGCGTGATCACTTTGATCAATTGTTTCTTTTTCATGTCAAAGACGCGCGCTGTATGATCTGGGCGATCTGAGGGTTGTTGACCAGGAAGCAAATTTTCACGGATCTCACGCCAATTCGGATTGCACGTCATCGTGATGAAAAGATCCGGTTTGCCGAACTTTCGAACTATTGCCATTGCATCTTGATAATGCTGCATCATATTTCGCGGCGAGCCAGTAAAACTTGAGGGTAGTATGACAATTCTTCCGATTCGTGCATCCGCGTCGATCGCAGTAGCGTTTAAGTAATCTATCAATCCAGCGTAGGTTTCTGCACGTATCATTGCTTGATTCGCCTTTATGAATTCTATTCGGTCCCTTTCAATTTTTACGTACTGATCAACAACCCATTGTTGCAAGAGACGTGGTCCCAAAAGAATAACGTTTCCTGGATCATTTGAACGGATTGCCATTCGATGCCTCACATAGGCCTCTCTAGATACTCGTCTTGAATTATTACTTGTTTGTCTCAAATCCCGATGCCAGCCCTCAGTACCAAAGGGATAATACAATGTATATACCCAAGGTTCGACATTGGGATCCATAGTACTTACCTGTTGTAGTTGTCTCGTATTTTTATTGCGTATCGTGACATACGATTCGGGAATCTCGCCATCAGCGGTAGTGGAAAATACAGCAGCGACTTCATTACTTCGTTGGAAGTTGAATCGACGGCGATCCATTCCGGGTTTCAACGTAAATAGTAATTGTAACTCACCAGGAGGCGGTCCGTAGTCAGGTTGGTTTATTTGTTGCTGCTGAGCTCGTAACTCTTCGCTTATCATTTGATAAAATTGAGCAAAGACATTACTTTCACGCATAATTCGATCAATTGCTTCGAGAAGTCCTCGATCGAGGATTGTGTTTCGACGTTGCAAAGAATTTATTGCCCCATTAGAATCAACTATGAAGAGCTGACCATAGCTTGGCAGTTCGTTGGGAGCTGGATATAATGCCGTGTTTATTTGGTAATAAATTTGACCCTGTATTTTGAAACAGAATGGCCCGGGTCGAATTCCTTCAAAGTTGATCAAGTTAGCGTTTAAGGAAGCAAATGAAAAAGACGCGTTATAGTTCCGAATACGCTCGAAAAAGTCATTCGACTTTTCATGCGTTCCTTCGAATAATGAGCCCAATTCTTCTGGCATGAGTGGCAGTGGTTCTAGGTGAACTTTACCGTGACTACAGCAAGTATGAAATGAATTTCGCATGGTGGATACTGTTTCGGACTCAAAATGTACAGCCTTACAATGTGTACAGACCTCAGTCATGGCACCTCCGTAATATTCATGAATATTCTCGATCGGACCAACATGTCTTTTTTGAAAGCATTGTTGCAGTTCTGCATTGATCAGTGGTTGTTCATTATCCCGAACACTTTGTACCACCTCAGCTTCGAAATCTACAGCCACTATGTTTTCTGTTCGTAATCCGGTATCGATTCCATTATGCTGTACATCCAATACTGATACTTCTTCCGATTGATTTTCAGTGTATTGAGTAGCTTGACTGCACTGAGGATGCTCTGTGGCCGTTTTCGATTTATTTCGACGACAACGCTGATTTTCGGCATTTCTTTCGCGTCTGGCACGTTGGAATTCATTTTCTTCCTCCGGAGTTCGATTATGTTTTCGACGACGCATGGTATACTACGTGTGGATATTTAAACGTTTTAAGTCAAAAATCAAAAATGAAATTTGGATTTTTTTAATCAGCGTAAAATTTGCCATAGAATAGGGCCTTCAAACTTTACGAAATCAAACATTTTTTTCGCGAAAAACCCAAGGGGTAACCTCCTATGCTGGCTAACCTCGGTCCGCGGGCGCCAGCGCGCGTCATCGTTCCTAATATACATCAAATCGGTAATTTTTTTAGCACTAACCTTTTTTCAAATGAGAACTGTTTGTTTATTGAAGAGTAATGAAAATGAACGCTTCTGCAACGATGAATACCGTGGATATATAATTCACTTTGATTTTGCGTTTTCAAAACACTATTTCACCAATTATCACTTCACAGTTATAAGTTTTTTTCTCGATATCACAGTTATAAGTTTTTTTTCTCGATATTTTCTGATGACGATTTACGATTAACGTTTGACGTATGATCGGTTGACAAATGTCAATTTGACACCTGACGATAAGGTATACTTCCGTTGTTTTGAGTTCCAACGGAAGTCAACCACGATATCTTATCTGCTACTTGGGGGTGATTCCCAATTTGTTTTACATCCCAGCCCCGAGACGCGAGTCTGCTACTGATGCCGATACCGGCGCGATCGGTACTCGAGGATCCGTCGCTTCGGTCTCGAGATCGTCGGAGATCGGTGCGCGAAAAATTGACCAGGCGTATTGCGTTGCTAATCGAGTCACTTGTGACCAACGCAGTCGTTGTCCGGCCTCAGTCGTTGTCCGGCCTCGGACCAGTACGAGCCGGTTTGCCCTTCAGGGGTGAGATAAGCGACGCCGTGAGCAGGAGGAATGCCAGAGCGGCCCGTGCGATCGTCTGCCCGGGGCCCAAGCAAAGCGAAGCGTCAGAAATGCCGTTGAGCGATTTCTCGACCTGACGTCACCCGGACATAATATGTTTTATGCGGGGTTGACAGCGATTTTTTGAGCAACGTTTTTTTTGTATAAAAATAAAAATCACTGAAATATTTTGGGGTAGATCTTTATTATTCAACATTTTTTGCGTCATTTTAATTTTTACAGTCGTTTTCACATTTTTATTTTTATTTTTACAGTCGTTTTCACATTTTTATTTTAATTTTTACAGTCGTTTTCACATTTTAATTTGGAGTCATTTTCATATCGAAAGTAAATGTCGTTGATGGAATACACTCCTTGCTTGCGGGTTGCCAAAAACAAGCATGGTAATTGAGCGTCTTACTCTCTCCTTTGACGCTGTAAAATAAAAAAGTGAACCCCAATATTAATACGAATGTATGGGACATTCTACGTTAATATGGCCATTACGTTATTTGTAATAACCTTGGATGGCATTGCCACTGCCTCCATCATGTCATTTACACTCAAAATCGGTCCCTCGATGATTTGTACATCGGCTCCACTGGCGACTTTAATGTAGGGGTTCGGGCCATCGAACTGAACAGTCCCGATGGCGATGATCCGACACCCTTTTCTTAAGTTCGTTGGCAGCCTGTCCATATTTGTGATTCGGACGGCTATTTTCATCGTCCCGTTGGTGATAGCTCCAATTCCATAAGTCGCCTCTCCAGTCTTATGTTTCGCTTGATGGAACATAAGCTTGAGCCATCCAGTTATTTCTGTAAAAAAATGATTTATTTATTATAAATTTTACAAAATATTTACAGATTTTCCAAATTTTACAAAAATATTTACAAATTCTTCAAGATTTACAAAATATTTACAGATTTTTTAAATTTTACAAAAATATTTACAAATTCTTCAAGATTTACAAAATATTTACAGATTTTTTAAATTTTACAAAACATTTACAGATTTTTTAAATTTTACAAAACATTTACAGATTTTTTAAATTTTACAAAACATTTACAAATTTTACATTAAATTTTTATAAAATATTTACAGATTTATTTAACTTTACAAAACATTTACAAATTTTACATTAAATTTTTACAAATTATTTATTACACCCTTTTACATTTTTACAAATTTCGGAAATATTAAAACTTTTATGAATGATACTTTGACCATCAAGTTTAAAATTTTTTTTTCAAATACTTACTAAATACTAATACAGTCAGCTGCGACCGGTTCCACATTTTCCTGATTGGCTTCTTCAAAAAAACCATGGTCCTCTACTTCCGTATGCTCACGGATGTTTAATTCGAATAGCACAGTTCCTATATTGTAAGCTGGATTCTCGATCCGTTTGGCCACAGCTCCGTTCAAGTGAATGATCTGAAACATACATTTTTAAACAAAACAAATAAATTAATGTTTCACCAATTTCTAGTTTACATACATTGCACAATTTACAATTTTTATAGTTTTTATTTACAATTTTTATAGTCTACTCTTTTTTTACAGATTAATTTATATCATTTATATACAACAATTTACAAATGTTTACTCTATATCCTTTTTTCTACACGTTTACAATTTTTCTCATATTTACAAATGTAACAAATGTATAAATTATTTATTACCACATAAAAAATTACTAACCTTGTTTAATCCGACGATATTCTTAACGCGTTCAACCTGGTCTTGCCAGGCGACGCATTGAACCCGACGACCACTGTTATTGCTTAAAACAAATTTGACCAGGTTGTACTGTTTGTCTTTTTCCACGGTTTTTGGCCTTTCGGAAACGTCGACGTAGCCACATATTTCCCTTAAAATGAATAAAGGAAAAAAGTAAATCATCCCATAAAAATCGTATGGGTAATTAATAAACAAAAATACATAGGGGAAAACGGGGCATGGCAAGCCGCCGGAGTATAGCGGGCCATGTCGCGCGGACGATGTATATGGAGCAAAAATGAATAGCTTAAAATAATTTCTTATAATTTTCATCGCCTGCGCAAGGCCTGCCATGACCCGGAGACCTACCATACTCCGCTCTCCCCTAATAAAGAATACAAATACTTACACCGTGTTATCCGGGGGAGACACGGCATCGAACGCGTTGTTTGTGGACAGGCTCACCTTGGATATCGTTGACTTCGTATTTTTTTTCTTGTCTTCCTGCGTCGACTCTTGCATATCCGCCGATTTTCTCCGAAAATTCTTACTCGATGCGGGTGCCATTGCCTCGGCTCAAATCTCTCACCTTCGTAAACTGGTGTCCTGTCAACTAAACGACCGTTGACAAACTGAGAGACTGTCGCGTGTTGTTTACCATAACAACGCAAAAACAGCAAACCAACGTACGGCCATGTTCAGCCAGAACCCCGTGGTAATGATTTTTTTGATACAATATAATCCGGGTGCCGCCCGGACGAGTTATCAATTTCGAGCCATCAGCCACGACCCGGTCCTCTGGACCATTTTTCGGAAAACAGGAAGACATGCCGTCTGCGCTGCGTCAAAATGACAGCTGTCAAATCTCACGCAATTAAAAACAACAACTGCCGGTCGTCACGGTCCACGACCAATCAGAGGCCAAGTTATATCGGCTTCAATGAAAATTACGGACTTTTTAATATAGGAAATAATGGGCATTTTCCGGCAAACTGTCATTTGACGCATTTGGCAATTTAAGATCGCTTATCGTGTGTGTAGTATTACTTAAAGGCCGTTGATAGTTATGGATCAACATTCTATAATACACAAGTTAAAAAAGCATAAAATGTCATATGAAAATTATTAATGAACTCTCAAATTGAAAATAACTCGTATTATCGAATGCTGTAGCATTTTCAAGTGCGAAAAAGCTCTGTGATGATATTTCATTGATTAATTTGTCCACTCGGTTGTCGGCCAATCAGAGCGCAGTGTTTGAAGCTACCCAACAGTTTTATATCGGAAATTTCTTAAAAATTTCCGATGAGCTTTCGTATGTTTTTTTTTCATTTTCGGCGCATTTCACACTAACTATTCTATGTGACATAAAAAAAGTGGGTTACTTTAAACGTGATTGAAAAATGAGTCGCTTTGGAAAAGTTTCTCTAAAAAATATCCAGATGCTGTTTCCTGCACTCTGGTTGACCGAAGTTCGAGAGGAAAAAATCCGTCAAATACTACTCGTGCTTCAAAATTAATCGGATATTTTTGAAGCACTATGTGATGTGGTATATTGTGAAATTGTCAATATTGCGAGCAAAAATAATTTACAAGATAAATATTGGATGTCCCGTGCTTTAAAAAAAATTCTCTTGTTCGCGTTATGGATCCCATGAGAGTTGTGATTCAAAGTAATTTTTGTAGCATAAAAATAGAAAAAGTTAACACTAAATGTCAAAGTGTATTTTCCAAAAACCAGTTCTTAAGCTTCTTCACACTTTCCTGAGATAACGATTAGGTTAGAAATTCCCAAGAATTGTTTAGTTGTGCACTAGAAAGATTCTTATATCATGAATGTAATAATTTTTAAATGTAAGCAAAATCGTTCAGGTGCCATAGACTAGAGTGATAATTTAGAACTTCATTTTCATTAAAAAATGATAATTTCGCTAATTAAAAAGAAAAACTACATTTACACAGGAAAACTCATCTCAGGCTAATTTTAACATTTGTTGGAACTATTCGGATGACTGGTTTATTTGGGAATCCGCTAAGTTTGTAAAAGTATCAAATATTGTTTGATAGTTCTATGTCACTTTGTGTCGAAAGGCTTTAAGCGATAGCTCGAAATTTGCACTGTCGTCAGTTAAAGAAAGCATGAAAAAGTCCATACAATCCGATGGTATCCCGCGCAGAAAAAAGTAGTCGAGGATGGATTCCCGGATGGAATCTTGGCAGTCCAGGCGGGAATACCGGATGGACACTTAGATCACTTCCGCTTTAAATCTGATCCGGAAGTCGGCGGATGGAATCCATCCCGGACTCCATCCTGGACAGTCCGCGAATCTCGGCTGTCCAATGGCAGAATCCATCCTGGTGTCCATTATGGATTCTCGCCTGGACTGTCTCGCAGTTCATGCACTGTTAAAAATGACACCAGGTCGGTGTCTATATAGGTCCACACCGACTGTAGTGTTAACAAGCGATGTAAATCGAATATAGTGTTAAATAAACATGACACTAATTTAACACCACTAGCAATCGTATCATTATCACCACCTTAGTGTTAATTCTGTAATACCAGCGCAGTGTTAATGATTTTACACTGTATAGGTGTTATAATCTGAAAATGTTGTTTCAAAAACTCGTTTTAATTAATTGCGACAAACAAATTTTTTAGTAATCTCTTTTATTTCAAATATAGTATATTTTGGAACCATATACATACATGTCAGCACTATCATATGGTTGATTAACACCATATGCACAATTGTGCTTTAATGTTGGTAATTCAATAACTAAACTAAAACATTATTTGCTTTGTGCCACATTAAATGCTTGACACTCGGCGTTAAAATGTACAGCTGTCTCCTACAAATCTTCGTAGCCGATGAGCGATCCGTTGGTGTCATTTTGATCCAGTGAACTTCGCCTTTAAATTTATCTTTTTTCATCGTTACATCCAGAATGGGATAATAATACTTGTCACTTAATTTGCATTTATATTCTACAACTCTCGCACAAACAATATTTATCCCTGAGAACAACACAAGCAAACCGCGATCTTCTAGATTCCTCGATACACTGGCTGCGGCCATTGATCACGGCTAGTTGGCGCCCCACCATGTGCACATGATTGACACCGAACAGTGCCAAATTAACACGAGCGGGGGTTACGGTTACACTGCTACCCGTGAAGAAAAATATTAGGGTTGCTCTAAGATAACTTAGGGCCCTATCGGGCTTTAATGTGGACACCATAAAAAGGAGTTCCATATCACTCCCAATTAGAGACCTACTAAGGAAACTGTAGGGTTTCATGCCGATATTTAATGGGGCTATATTAGGGCAATTAATTAAGGGCCCAGTCAGGCTTAATCATGGCACCAAGTAAATAAATCAATAATAATTTCGCCACGTAAGGGCCTCATAAGGCAATTCTAGATTACCACGGCGAAGTTTAATAAGGGCTTGATAGGGTAATCACTTAAGGGCCCAGTCAAACGTAATCTTGGCACCAAGTAAACAAATCAATAATAATTTTGCCACCTAAGGGTCTCATAAGGCAACTCTAGGTTTCCATGGCGAAGTTCTATAAGGGCTTGATAGGGTAATTACTTAAGACCCAGTCAGGCTTCATCATGATACCAAGTAAACTAATTAATCATAATTTTGCCAAATAAGAATCTCATAAGGCCATGGTGAAGTTTAATAAGGCCTTGATAAGTAAATTAATTAAAGGCCCAGTCAAGCTTAACCATGGCATAAAGTAAACAAATCAATAATAAATTTTCCAGATGGGGATCTTATATGGCAACCAATCCGAGTCGGCTAAAAAACCATATTACGTGATGATAATCAAACTTATTAAATGCAGCATCGGTAAATACAATATCCTAAATAGAAGCGGTCACACTAGAAACTAAAAGCTTGTATGAGACATGGCCGGTGATAAATCTCGATATTCGTGTTATCGAATATACATTATTTGATTTCATTCACGTTCTAATGACTGATCCGTCGAAAATCTATGCAGATGGCACTCAAATGGGCACATTCAGATGAAATCAAGTCACTTTTAACTGCATATTTCTTCCAAGACCAAAATCAGTGCGATGGTCTAGTGGTCAGTGTACTGGCCTCTAGTTCAGAGCATTGGTAGGTCGCGGGTTCGATTCCCGGTGCCGTCGATTTTCGTTTAAAATATAAATACGGGCGTGATGAAGCTCCAGATGTATACATGAGACCCACACAGGTATTTCTACCTGTGGAGGTCACATGTATACAGCTGTAGTCCGTGTTTACGTTCTCGACGAAACGTGACGTAGCTCCGGTGCCGTGAGGCGAACTCGAGACCGGCTATATCGGCATAGGTTTTCCGCAGTTTCCCTATGCCCATGGCAGAAATGCTATGGCGAATGCGATATAGAGGGGGAAGTCGGATGCGGCCGCATTGGGGCCTGGTTACTGATCCGGACCAGACCCTCAGGGGGGACTGGCTACAGATCCGGGCCGAACCCGCAGTAGGCGGAATGCCTCCAGGCGGGGGGAAATGCAAATAAAAACAAATTAAAATTTTTTTTTTTTAAATGTCTTCCATGACCAGATTTATTATCATATTAAATAAAAGCAAATAGTATGAAAGTCTCTATCTCTAGGATATATTATCTGGGATAGGATATTTTCATATTAGCACGTCACTTGTCTTAAATGACGAAGCACTCTGCGACAATTATGACACGTAATGGAAGAAATGTCATATCGAAAAATGAGCGAATTCTCGAATTTGACAAATATATCATATATATGTCTTTATTCAATTATTTTCAACTTCAAATCACATTTTCAGGTCACACAGTGTATGTTATCACAATATGACATATTTGGTATTTTTTGTCAATATGTACGAATAACAGAAACCAGAAGCGTCCATTGTTTAAATTATTAGAAAGTGATTACCGACACTGGTAGTTGTGCGGTCGGTGTGCGTCTCTGGCGGTCCCCCGAGTTAAGCAGCATTGTTTGCGGTCATAACTTGGATGGGTGACCGTTTAGCCATACACCGGCTGGTACATCAATCAGTGAGCAGGAGGTCAGTTTTTCTGAGATCTCGGTGTTTACACTTAAGTAAGTTACTTTCGTGAATACACCGAGAAATCAGAAGAATATACGGCCGTCTGTACCGATACGGGTTTTCCGCAGTTTCCCCGTAGCCACCCGCGCAAAAATGTAAGGGTGAGAACAGTATTTCCGAAATATTAAAAGTGTCTTGAATTGTAGTACACTGTTAAAAAAATCTGTATTAAAATGAATACAAAAGTGTTGGAAGTTTTTTTGCAGATACCGTATATGAAATTTTGTATACATGTGTATATGAAAAATCATAACATTTAGAGGAATATTAAAATTCAACGTTATTAAGATTTAATGTCAATATGACCGTATGCATAAACTGTGCATTAAATTTCATAAACATGCATGATGAATTTTCATATGAGCGGTATCTGATAACTCAAGCACATATGTGTTGGAAATTTAAAGTGGACATAAAAACAATTTTAAAAAATAGAAATATTATTCGGACATTATTTTTTCAAACAATTTATGTCATCAGAAATTGTTGGGTATTGGTTTTCGCCACAGAAAATTTGTCGCTTACACTGGGGTTTGAACCTACGACCTACTTTAAAAAATTTTTTTTATAAAAGTGTTTATTTAACAGTTCCAATACATATGAATATTTTGGCCAAATAAACTTAACAAAAAAAAGCCATACAGTATCAAGAGTCGCGGTAGCGACTCGACGCCAAGTTAAAAAAGAAATTAATGTTGCCTTCACACTACGATTTGTCTGTCTGACTGGACGGGCTGTTACTCCTGGCGCGACGGTCGCTACTGCTACTCTATTTATTCCGAAGGCGGCCACTCACCGGCCGTTTTTATATATTATATAGGATGTCTGCAGGTTAACAGCTCTTACATATAAACAGTCGTATTTGGAAGAAAAGAAAAGAGTGGGAGATAACATTGACACATTAATAATAGGGCAAAAAAAAGAGAATTCTCAATGGAATAGAAAAAACCCTTAAAATCACAAACGCCGATGAAAATTAAAAATATATACATATTTACAAACTAAACTAAAACTAATATTACATTAAGGTAAGTGATATCACTGCAATCGCCTAAAGTAGTTTACTTTGCGCTCATTTAGTTCTCTTATAAAAATAGAATTGATGTCTAACCACCAATATTTATTAAAATTCAGTCTTTTAAAGTCGTAATAATCTCTATCAGGGATTGATACAGAACCAGTGAAACCCTCCCGGTATCGCTCAAAAGCCATGTGATTAAAAGAAATTCGTTTGTTCACTTTATTACGTTTCCAGTGATATAATATCGGGATGTTTCGATGGTTCTGTATCAATGCCTTTTGATCGCAGTACATAAACGTTTGAGGCGAGATATAGCCCGAAGAAAGCTGACGATGACAGACTACGTCATTTATAATAATTGAGTCCCGCAATATTGCATTATTAATATTAGGAATATTGCTATAACAGTCACGAACTAATTTGATAATAAAATTATCAATACGAGGAATTTCTGCTAAGTTATAAATACGTTGATTGCTAACGAAATGCTGGAATTCAGAATGCTCTGATCTATAAACTCTGAGACAAACTCTAAGGCACTTCCTTTCGAACATTCTCATTCTTTCCATAGTAGATTGGCCAACATTCCACCAGATGGGAGCGGCGTATGATAAAATTGGTCGAATCAACAGCATATATAAAATGACCTTAGTTTTTCTGGTAAGATTTTTGTTATAGAAGATGCGGCTGTTCGAATGAAATGCCTTAGAGGCCTTAACAAGCTGACTATCAAGATGTTTATTGCCACGCAATAGGTTATCAATAAGAACGCCCAGATATTTGACCGTTCTCTTACACGCAATAGGTACTCTCTCACCTGTATCAGGAGTTATAATACTAATTGAAAAATCCTTCCAAGCTAATTTATTTCTTTTTGAAAGGAAATCCACAGGTTTTCTGATTAAGATCAGTTCACATTTATTCGGATTAATTCTTAAATTCCAAGCGGCGTAATATCTATTAATTTTATTAACTTTATCTTCTAATTCCTCACGTAAGGTATCGATATAATTACTCTTAGTATAAACAATAACGTCATCTGCAAATGCAATTGCTGACGTATTACTATCACCGTTAACATTGTATAATGACAAGATTTCACTAGTAAAAATATTAAATAATATAGGGGAGTTAACTGTGCCCTGCTGCAATCCCTCCTCAATCCGAAACTCCAGCGAAGAAGTGGTGGTACCATTCCAGGTAACGAAAGATTTATTGCTTACCATGTCCCAAATAAGGAAAATAAGCCACTTGGGGAAAGATCTTTTCTTCAATTTAAATAGTAATCCATCTAGCCAGACAGAATCAAAAGCCTTCTCAAGATCTAAAAGGGCAGCACCAACCAATTGGCAGTTGCCCACACTAGTATTACAGTCAGAAAGAAATTTATGGATGGCGTGCGAAGTTGAATGTTGATGCTTACAACCAAATTGTAAATCTGGAATTACATTATTATTACCACAGACAAATAAAATTTTACTGTTAATTACAGCTTCATAAACTTTACTCCAGCTAGGAGTAAGACTGATTGGTCTATAGCTTGATGGATCGTTTGGATCTTTATCCTTCTTAAGGATGGGCAGAACCTTGGCCATTTTCCACGCTTTCGGAAAGTAGTAATTATTGATCGCATTATTAAATAAAATGGTAAAGGCTCTGACCACCCTCAAGGGCAAATGTTTTAAGATAATAAGAGGTATCTTATCGACTCCACTAGAGGTCTTATTTGGTAGGTTAAGCAAAATCTTTGCAACTGATGCAATATTACAGAATGGAGAAGGCTGAGTGTCAATCCAAGAAGGATTAGTGGCCATACGATGGATTGAAATTCGTACATGGGTGGGTATCGGATGATTTACGGGCATAATACTGGGACAGCTCTGAAATGATAACACTGGTCCAACACTTGACCCGCAGTATCGGCGCGGTACTGGCTGGT
Source organism: Ephialtes manifestator (assembly GCA_963970395.1). Classification (NCBI taxonomy): domain Eukaryota; kingdom Metazoa; phylum Arthropoda; class Insecta; order Hymenoptera; family Ichneumonidae; genus Ephialtes; species Ephialtes manifestator. The sequence continues at coordinate 8,837,657 of OZ019980.1, forward strand.
GGCTCTGGCGAAGTGTTGTACCAGCATTGTACCAACATTGGTCCAGAATTAATTAACAGTACGGAATGAGTACTATGAATTAACACTAGTCCAACATTCGCCATCATAGACTTAACCAGTACTGTCAATCAGTACCGTGTCGACAGTATGGAACAAGCGTAGGACCGGTGTTATCATTTCCGGGTTGCCCCAGCATTGAGATAGATATAGATCCGTATGTCCCCAGAACTGGGCGCCAGTATCGGCAATCTTGGGAATGGTACTGTGCCAAGACCCCGCCCTTTTAAGATTCATACATGGGTTCCTTTGAGAGGCACTTCAAAATATCCGGGATTGATGCAGCAAAGGGAGATATTGACTTGTCCAGACAGAAATTCCACCAACGTTTCAAAGCGCCGTTGTATTGTTTCATTGAAGACTCACCAAGAGATGATATCATGATTTCTGCTGCATCCTCTGGGGTATTTTTTATGCGAAATGCACGCCGGGTAACTTCCCGGTAACCAGGAAAATTTTCTGCCACAGAGGATGCGTTTTCCTGCTCCGAGGAAATAAAAGATTAATGTCGGGTCGAAATGTAATCGTCTCTGACACGAGCATCGATCCAAAAACCGGGTACCAAGGTTGTGTTGGCCAATCTGGTACCACAAAGATACACTCTGCACCCTCCCATTTGATTTTTTGTAATATCCTCAATATCAATGAAAACGGAGGAAATGCGTAAAAGAAAAATGGGTTCCATTATACTGTGAATGCATCAATTTCAACGGCGCCTGGATCCCTTCGCCAGGAAATGTACTTTTTACATTTTGCGCTTTCTCTAGACACAAATAAGTCTATGTCAGGTTCTCCAAAAACCTTGATAATCTCCTCAAACGCGAAGCCCGCCAATTCATATTCCGTTCCCGGTTTAAGTCGATGTGATTCTTTATCAGCCTCAAAATTCATTTTGGGACTTATCTAAGACGCGAATATCCATATATTTCTTGCCTCGAACCATTTCCAGATTTTCCTGGTTATATTATTCAAGTGCTCATACTGTATACCTCCTTGTCCGTTTATGTATGAAATGGCAGTAGTATTGTTTAATCGCAATAGTATCTGACAATGAACGAAATCTTTTGCAAAGCATTTTAAACCAACGAAAGCTGCCAGAATTTCCAAGTAATTCATATGAGAAATTCGTTCCGCTTCAGACCAATATCCGTGAGCCTTTTTCCCGTCACAAACAGCTCCCCAACCGGAGAGTGATGCGTCCCAAAAAATTTCTAAGAAAAATTTCGTGTCTCTGATAGGGTTAACCACGGATAAAATGTGAGATTCCCACCATGTGAAATCTGCTCCTAAACTCTCAGGAATATTCATGAACCTATCGTAACTTCCTTCATTTTCTCTAAGAGCCAAGAATTTTTGCCGTTCGAAAGCTTTGGTATAACCCCACCCATAATTATCAGTAAAACAACATGATACGATTGTTCCGAGGAATTGAGCAAAATCGCGTATCTTGCATCTCTTTTGTTTACGCAGTTGTGTAATTCTTTCGCGTACAGCCTCTTTTTTATTATCTGGAAGTTCAACTACCCAACGTTCCGAGTCAAAAATGAAACCGAGATATTTAATTCTCTGGGCAGGGGTCATTTGACTCTTCTTTTCATTAATTATAAATCCTAATTCCTTTAATGTTTCACAAGTCTTCGAAACGTTTTTAAGACATTCAATATACGAATACCCCAATAATAGAAAGTCATCAAGATAAAGCACCGATCGGTATCCCTGCTATCTTAAGAATGTAATAACTGGTTTCATCAATTTTATGAAAACGTAAGGTGCTGTACTGAGGCCAAAAGGTAAACAAGTGAACTCGAAATATTCTTGGCAAAATTGAAATCTGACATATTTCCTACGTGATTTATCGAGTGAGACTAAATAGTAAGCATCTTTCAAATCAAAGGATGCCATGAAACAATCTGGGCTCATTAAACGTTTGGCTGTTTTACGATCTTCCATTTTGAAACGTTCAAGTTCGATGAAACTATTAAGTTTCTTGAGATTCACAATAAGTCTGAAAGAACCATCTGGTTTTGGCCTTAGGAAAATGCTTGATATAATTTGATTTTTCGATGGCTCACAACGTACTACCGCCCCTTTTTCCAACAACTGATCAATAAGAGAGGAAATTTGAGACCTATCATCCTCAGACCAATTGGTCTCTAGAGGTGTTTTATCCTGATAAGGCGGGTTTTCGAAAAGGATTTTATACCCCTTTATCCACGACAGAATTTTCGGCTCTGACGTTAAGGTTTATCATTTACACTCGAAAATTTTCAGTCTACCAGCCAAGGTACCTACAGGTTCTAGTAGCGGCGGTTCGACTGATATCGATCTTTCCAATAATATGGCTTGTCCGCTTGAGTCGAATTCGACTTTTGGAAAGATTGCGGCTTCGATGTACTTTTCTGGTATGATGATTTCTGCCCCTTTAACGCTGAAGCCTGCCCATGTACGAATTCTGGTATACTGCCAGAGTTGCCAATACGGTCCAGTACTAAAACGGAATTGGCCGCCAAGTGTCGTTGGACAGTGTTGTCACAGTACTGATTAACAATTGGCACCATGCTGCGTCAGTACTTGTGGCCAGTACGTCCATGATAACATGGACGGCACTCAGCCGGGGTTCGTCCAAGTACTGGGCGTGGGCTTCAACGAAATTCGTCTTAACGTCGGCAAGCAAACTTTGCCAATACTAGCCTGGCATTCGACAGAATACTGGGGTAATGCTATCCCAACAGTTGTGCGTTGTACTGGCTGAAAATATTGCCGGAACACCGCCGAGAGCCGTCCGAGTGCTGGACCCGGACTAGGCCGAAACTCATCTTATTGTCGTCGAGCAAACTTTGCCAGTACCACCCTGACATACGACTGAGTACTGGAATAATACTGTTTCGACAGTTGTCCTTCGTACCGGCTGAATATATTTCCAGACCGCCGGCGAAAGTCGTCCAAGTACTGGGAGCGGACTTCGCCGAAACTTGTTTTTTTGTCGGCAAGCAAACTTTGCCAATACTAGCCTGGCATTCGACGGAGTACTGGGGTAATACTGTCCCAACAGTTGTGCGTTGTACTGGCTGAATATATTGCCGGAACACCGCCGAGAGCCGTCCGAGTGCTGGGCCCGGACTAGGCCGAAACTTATTTTATTGTTATAGAGCAAACTTTGCTAGTATCAGCCTGACATACAACTAAGTACTGGCATTATACTGCACCGAAATTTATGTTTTATACAGACTTCATAATATTGTCGACGGATATCCAAGACTCGTTAGAGTACTGGAGTTACACTGTCCCAACGCTTCTGCTTCGTGCTGGCTAAACGATATTGCCAATGCACGGCCGACATTTATATTAGTACTGAATGGGTCTTGCGTTGATACTTGTCATACTGTAGACGAGTAAATTATGATGGTTCTAGCTCAATACACAGTACAGTACTTCGATCACTTTAGTGCGATACGGTGCTTGGGTCGTATAGGTACTGTGCGTGGAACAGGCCGAAGCTCGTCTTATGTTCGGCATGCAAACATCACTAGTATCAGCCTGAAATGCGTCTGAGTACTGGGGTCATATTGCCCTGATATTCATGCTTTGTACAGGCTGCATAGTATTGACAATGCATGGCCGCGAGTCATCAGTATGACCTCAGTAGCCACTGAGGTCATACTGTCCTAGCACTTATGTACAGCACTGACTAAACAATATTGCCGATGTCTGGTTGACATTCGTTTGCGTACTGGTCGTGGATTATGCTAAAGTTAGTGTTTTGATCGGCGAGCAAACTTCGCCAGTATCAGCCTGATATGCAACTGAGTACTGCGGTTATACTGCCGATATTTATGTTTTATACAGACTGTATAATATTGTGGACGCATTGCCGAGAGTCGTCAAAGTACTGGGATCACGCGGCCCGAACACATTTCTTCGGAACTGGTTAAGCAATATTGTCAACGCTCGGCCGACATTCGTTTGAGTACGTAATGTATCTTATGTTCACACTTATCATGTGTACGGTAAGTACATTATTATAATTCGGCTCGACGGATCGCACAGTACGTACTGTGCGAATTCCGGAATACTGCCAGTTACCAACAGGGTCCAGTACTGAAACAAGCTTGGCTGCCAAGTGTTTGTTAGGTAATGCTGTCGCAGTATTGTCGTGTATAGCACTGGTCCAGTACTAGGTCGAATCTGGCAGCCAGTACTTCCAAGATAAAATATATGGTACTCAGCCCAGACTCGCCGAAGTACTGAGCGTAGACTAAACCACAACTTGTCTTATTGTCGGCAAACAAATTTTATGAGTACCAGCCTGACATTCGGCTGAGTACTGAGGTGGCTCTGCCACAGCACTTGTCTTAAGTAGTCAGAGTACTGGGCGTGTCTTGTGATGACAATTGTCACAATACTATTTTTGTCTGCCAAGTGTTGTGAGGCAGTCCTTTTACAGTACCGATTAACTACTGACCCCATACTGCGTCAGTTCTGGCGATCAGTACTTCTAAGTTGACATAGACGGCAGTCCGTCGAGAGTCGTCTAGGTATTGGGGTTGGTCTGGGCCGAAACTTATCTTAATGTCGGCGAGCAAACTTCATCAGTATCAGCCTGATATGCGGCTGAGTACTGGCGTCATATTTTACCGACACTTGCGTTTCGTACTGCCTGAACAACGGAACCAACGCACGCCTGACAGTTGTCTGAGTATCGACCGTGTCTTAGATGAGACTCCTCATATCGTAACTATACATCCATTAAATTTGTCAGTTCTTGTATTTATGTATGGCTCTTTGATTGAAAAAAATTGTATTCATATTCGTATAAAGTAACATCGAAATCCTTTACGTATCCAGTCTCTGATTGAAATTTAGTTACGGTTTACATTTTGGTCTGCCATTTTGAAATTCTGCATTTCGATACGCCATCTTGGACCCGTGACTTAATTCGTGAATTTCGTATTCAGATTCGTTATCAGGGACTGCGAAAACCTATGGGTGTTGAGTTTCATCTAAATCGAAACGGTTTTTAATATCTGGTCCGCCATATTGGATTCGCCATTTCGAATTTCCTAATGTGCAGTTAAGGTTCGTAGTCAACGACATAAATAGCTTTCGGGTACGGAGTCTTATTCACACCACATTACTTTTAGCATTTTCGGTCCGCCATATTGGCTCCGCCATTTTGAATCTCTCGATTTTGAGATCAGATTCGTAATCAGCGACCTCGAAAATACCGGGTGGCATATTTTTACTCAAATCCGTCTATATTTCTGTGATTGTTATACTCGAAGCAACCTTTATGAAAGTCTAGTATCAGAAATCCATATAGTCGGTTTGGTCTAGTGGTTAGCGTGTACGTTCTTAGGTAGATAGGTAATTAGGTAGGTCGATAGGTCTTAGGTTCAAATCCCCACACATCACTTCTCAGGGAGCATCACGGAAAAATTGTAATTGTAAAGGAATCACTATTTTTCTTTTTTTAATATTACTAAAATAATATTACCAATATAATTAATATCATAACATATTTTTATTATGTAATATATAAATTTAATAATAATATGAATATTAATATTCGGTTCTGGTTCGGTACTGGCTCGCTTCTGAAACTGGACCTCGGCTCCGTCTAATCAATGAACTCTGGCCCAAGCCTAGCTAAAAGCACTACACCAGTACTGTCAGTTAGTATTATGCCAATATTAGAAAACAAACTCTGGACCGGTGTTATCATTCCAGCGTTGCCCCAGCATTAAGTCAGTAATGATTCCGTACCTCCCCAGAACTAGTACCGACAACATTGGCAACTGTACTGCGCCAAGACATAGCCGGTTTGAAATTCGTACATGGGTAAGCGTTGGCACAACCCTGCGGTGATATACCAGCCCAACGGCTCACACTCAGTGTCGGCGCAATACCGTGAGGTAAGCGTTGGACCGGTATGATCATCCCGGAGTTGTGCCATCGTTCAGTCAATACCTCTTCAGTATCGGTTCTGTACCTTACCAGAATTAGTTGCCAGCACCGGCATCGTTAGAAAAACCGTACTGGCACTGTACAAACTGAAGATTCTCCTCGGGACTACGGTTCAACTCTGGTCCAGTACTGGCCCAACGTACTTCACCAGTACCGCTAGCCAGTACCATGCCAATACCAAGGGGCAAACATAGGACCGGTATGATCATCCCAACGTTGCGCCAGCGTTGAGTCTGTAATGTTACAATACCTCCTCAGTATTACTCGCCAGTACCGTGAACGTTGGCAACGGTACTGCGCCAAGACCCAGCCGGTTTGAGATTCGTACATGGGTGGTTCTTCTGTTGCTGAGGACGTGCTGGGGCCTTGAAGTTTTTTGACTTCGTATTTGCAGTCTTGGCAGGCGGTTTCAAGTCCTGTACGGAGCGCTCCAATGATTTTGCAGATTTTAATTGTTCCTCTAAATCTTTACCGCACAACCGTTCATCAAATGTGGGGGCCTGAAGGGTGCACTTGAGGGCAACATTAACTGGAGCCAGAACAAAATTTTTCCTAATAGAGGATTCCTCACACTGTAGATCCGCTAAGAGTCTGTTTGTGTCGCTTAGAAATTCAATCATCATAAGGTTTTCAGCGTCCCCATTTCGTTGCAGGGCCAATGTGAGCGCTTTACCCTGATGCACGCAGCAATTTTTTCTTGCTTAAGAACTCTGCCTAAGAAATTGGTGCCCCAAATACCCTGTCAGGAGCAATACGCTTGCCCAAATCTTTCAAAACATCTTCTGGAAGTCCTGCTGTTTCATCTATCATTATAACTTCTGGTTCTGTTCCGGATATTAAGTTGTCAGTGACAATGAAGTGTTCTGTGCATTTCCCGAAACCACCGGATCCGTTGAAATCTCGTTCGGAGCATCATCTATCGACGGATGTTCAGGGGATGGTGATGTTGATGAAGACATACCTAGATAAAATAATTTCAATCGTATGCGTTTACTGTGAGTAATTCGTCATAAAATTATGGATTTTTACAGCTTGCCGATCCAGCAAGGTAAACACCACTGGTGGTATGAGTCAGAGCGATAATTTTCCAAAATTCATTTCGCTATCAGACGAACGTTATAGCTACAGCTGACCCAAAAGATTACAACCATTATAAAAAAGCTGAGTTACATCTCCTCTGATCGGTAAAACCTGCAGATTGCTCTTTTTCGCTACAGCGAAACTATATGGAAAGGCTGAGTTACAACTCCTCTAACAAGTACAACCTGAAGAGTGCCTTTGTTCGCTACAGCAAACATATGACCAATGTTTCCTTTCTGGTTCACCTGGCAAACACTGAAACAGTCCTGAAAGTTTGACGAATAAACTTACTGTGAACGGAATGTCTTCGTGTTCTGAGATCCTCTCCATCACATTGTCTACTTTCTGGGAATCTTGAATAAACGTCATAATGCAATCTGTGATGTTTTCGTTTTGAGTGGCCACCAATTTTTGATGACCGAGAACTTGAAGAACTCGTACTGCGGTGTCTATGACGACGTTTTTTCTTCGATTTCTTTTTCCCCCATTTTCGCTCAAGACGTTCTAGTCTTTTCCGTAAATCTTCCTCGTTCTCTTTATCGTTCCTGCTTTCGTCTTGATCCATTTAAATCTTATAAATCTTCTTTAATAATTAAACCGCGCGTGGCATGTCGGCACAAAGAAGAAGAATGACGTTAGATAAACAGAGTCCCTAGTTACAGGACACGCGAGCGGTACGTAGGCTACGTGTGCGATGCTCAAATTTTTAGTTTATAGCTTTGATGCTTGTGGCGAAATCGGTGTGGAGTAGAGGTACTACCAGTTGATCTCGAGGAAGAGGCGCAAAATACAATTCGTCATAATAGATCTCAAGAATCTTACAAACTCATCAAAAAATCATATTCCGACGAACAACATACGAGTATTCGTCAGAATATGATTTTTTGAACATTTTTTAGCATTACCATGTTTTTTTACGATTTTGAAGGTTTCCCGGACGAATTACATCCAATTATTCGTCCGGATATATTTCTCGACGATTTTTAAGATTATCATAACGGACAAAATACAATTAGTCGCCCAGATAAGAAAAATCGATGAAACTTTGCATGTTATCTCAAAAACAGTGAGACGTATAAGAATAAAATAACTAAAAATCTTTTTTAAAAATAGATATATCTAGCATGCAAACAATTAGAACTTTTCATGAACAGCAATAAAGTTATGATTATTTATTTTGGGTAGCTTTGGTTACGTCGTGTATATACACGTACGTGGAGCTAAAAGCGGGTTTTATAAATATCGTTATTAATTGAAGTCTAAAATATTTAAAATTATTTTGGTTGTCGTTTTGCATTCGTTAATTTTTTTAATGAATTTTAAGCATTTTCAAATTTTTCTATCATTATTGACAGCGAAGATCGTGAAGTTGTGTATTTCGTCAATAATAAAATTAAATACTCAATAATTCAAAATTTCCTGTACACCCATAGATGAGATCTCTAAGTACTTTCAGGATTTTTTTCAGATTTTTTGAGAAATTTTCGTTCGATAAACGAAAGGCTTGAACTTTAGTGACGATATCGTAGCGAAATATGATTTTTAAAAAATCATAACTTTTAATATATTGATAGAAAAAAAAAAGGTCTTTGGTACGAATAAAAACCTTGATATTACACTTTAATAAGAATTAATTCTTTTTTCAATATATAGAAAACTCGATTAGTTATAGGAATTATAATACTGCACCGCGTATACGCGTACGTATACCGTTTATGACGTCACCCGGTGGCCCGGCCTGGACAAGCGGCGCTTCTATATAATGTATGTATAATGCCCGTCATCGATGCCTGGTTGACACTTTCCGTTCATGACGTTTCCCATCTAAACAAATCCACTAGTTTTGGTAAAATCAGGATGTGGCGCTGCGAGCACACGGAACGATGGATTTGGACTGAATGACACGCGGGAACTGTCAAAGTTTTGAAGTGTCACTTCGTTTAAACTTATGTTTTTGGTCATATTATAGTGTATAATAATATGCATCCTGACTTGCATCGTAGCGGAAGAATTATCACTCTTACAATTCCTTCGCAAATTTCACAAGTGAGAAAAATCGTGTATGGAATTTCGTTGTGATCGATTTTAGCACAGTGCGACATCGGAAATCGATAATTTTGCCTGAAAAATGATTCCACGCAGTAGCAATTGACATTATTACGCAGACTTTTCTTAATATGAAATTAATTATATTAGCATCCGATATCTCATCATTATGTTTCTCAGCATTTTCGTTGTCGTCCTTGACGGGTTAATCTATTTTTACTTTAATAAACTGATCACTATTCCACTTGATTGAACTTAATCCACTTAATTGAAAAGTAGCAGCTTTTCATTTTTACTTTCTCGGAAAGTTGTTTATTGTCGATTTGTTCTCACCTTCCTCCTCCCTTGCTCTCACGTTGTTCTCACCTTACATTCCCTTTGCTCTCACGTTGCTCTCGCCTTGTTCTCACCTTCCTCCTTCCTTGCTCTCACGTTGCTCTCGCCTTGTTCTCACCTTCCTCCTCCCTTGCTCTCACATTGTTCTCACCTTACGTTTCCCTTACTCTCACATTGTGCTCACCTTCCTCCTCCCTTGCTCTCACATTGTTCTCACCTTACATTCCCTTTGCTCCCACGTTGCTCTGACCTTGGTTCCAAATTCTTCGAGAGAGAGAGAAAAAAATAAAAAAATAGAAACAGAATTATTTGGTTTTGAACCTCAAACCCTCTGGATATCAAGCCGCAGACTTTCCACTCGACCACCGGTCTATGTTTAAAACTACCGATTGTTACCGGTGCATGTTCATCCGATGATGGTTTTTGGTTAAAAAAAAATTATTCTCCCTTTCGCAGCAATCGTTTATTGTCAAATCGACAACAAACAACTTCCAGCGAAAGTAAAAATTCAAAGCTGCTATTCAGTTAAGTGTATTAAGTTCAATCAAATGGATTATTGTTCAGTTTATTAAAGTAAATATAGATGAACCCATCGACAACGATAATGCTGAGAAATATAATAATGAAATACCGGATGCTAATATAATTCATTTCATATTAATAAAGTTCTGCGGAATAATGTCAACTGCTATTGCGTGGAATTATTTTTCAGGCAAAATTATCGATTTCCGATGTCGAACTATGCGAAAATCGATCACAACAAAATTCCATAAACGATTTTTCTCACTTGTGAAATCTGCGAAAGAATTGTATAAGTAATGAATCTTTTGCTACGATGCAAATCACGATGCACATTATTATACACTATACTATCACCAAAAACATATGTTTGAACAAATTGACAGTTCATAACTTTGACAGTTCCCACGTGACATTCGGTTCAAATCCATCGTTTCGTCTGCTCGCAGCGCCACGAAGTAACAATCGTTGTACTTTCGAGCTAGATTGGAAACCTGACTACTCATCTCAGAATGACAACGGAAGGGGTAAACCAGGCATCGATAACGGGCATTGTACGTGATTGAAGGTTGTGTGAGTGCGTTAAACGCGAAAAACTTTAAATAACCAGATATCAGCGATAAATGAACCGATTTTTTTGTGACAGGTCTCATTCGAAAGAAAAGAAAAATAGAAAATATTGATCATGATACACTTTTCGTTCGCGATGTGTGGTCAGAGATAATACGTCGGCACGTACAGGTTGGGACATTTAAAGTTGTGTGAGTGCGGCAGCGCGAGTAGAACATAAAATCGCTCGGCCAGAATTACTAAGATGCCAGATATCAGCATTAAAGGAACAGATTTCCTTGCCGCAGGTCTCATTTGAAAGAGAAAAAATAAATAAAAAATATTGAACCTGACACATCTTTCGTCCTCGACGTGTGGTCAAATATAATTATTTGTTACAATTTGAAAACGGCCGGTGAGTGGTCGCCTTCGGAATAAATAGAGTAGCAGTAGCGACCGTCAAGTCAGGAGTAACAGCCTGTCTAGTCAAGATCAGACAGACAAATCGTCGTGTGAAGGCAACATTAATTTCTTTTTTAACTTGGCGTCGAGTCGCTACCGCGACTCTTGATATGGACAAAGGTGAAGCGAATTGGCCGTTGAGACGTTATACATCGTACTTAAACAGGAAACGACGCGCACAAATGGGACAATCGGAGAGAAAGAGAAACCAAAACGCGTAATTCTTCATTGTTCTATGGTTGGGTTATAAATACCAAGTTTCAGTTACGTTGCACAAGATTTGGTAGTTGGTATAAAATCTTAGTTAAGTCAACTGACATTTCGTAATTTTAACTAATTTCTTTCGATATCACATAAAATTTTTCGTAATATCGTAAACGTAAAGCTTAAAGACATACATATGAACAAAGGTGAAGCGAATTGGCCATTGAAACGTTGTACCTAATATCAAATAGGAAAAGACGCGTACAAAAGGGAGAAAACGAGAAACCAAAATACGTTGTTTCCCATTGTTCTACGATGAAATAAATGTTTGGTTATTATTACGAAATTTTACTTGACCTGAGAGATATTCTTTAGTTCTTACTAAACCTTATTGGGACCGACTGAAATTTGGTAAATTCAACATAATACTATTTTCGGGATAATGCGACGCCATAAAATGACGTAATTTAAGAATTTATAATTGTAAAACGTATATTATATTTACTTACCTTCAAAGATTTTTGCAATGTGGTCATGGAGACCCCACGCCCTTACAATTCTTGCCATTTTCGACCACGAAATACACTATATCAATTAATTTTCAATACGCCACGAAACCTATCACATGCTGTTGCTAAGGCTGCCGCTGATTAACTGACTCTCCCCACGTCTCCTTCTCTATGAGACGTCGACGAAAGACGGTAACCGCGCATGCGCAAGCACTACTCGTCTGCTTAGCAACAACGCTATGCTAAAGGAACCAAATATTGGGCCATTCTACCATGTAGTTTGTTTGTCACGAAAAACTATGATTTTTAGACGTGAAATATGGTTAAATCGGAATTTTTATTTGAATAATAGAAACCAAATTTTTCATTAGAAAAATTCTCAGGGTTCTATTAACAAAGGTGTTAGTTTCTTAACACGATATTTATTTCAGTCAACACATTCGTGATGTCATGACTGTGTCGCAATACCATAGTTGTAACAAAAAGTTTTTTCGTATGATTTCTGGCCATATTATGTAGTTTTACAGATCGAAAAGTGTTTATAGTACCGATCGAATAGATTCAATATAAAATATGTAACTTTAAAGTGAACAAATCATTTTTATTATATCGCACGGAAAAAAAGTCTTAGTTGGAATAATCAACCGCTTGGTTAAATATGCGCCAGCTGATTAATTAGTTAGACCAATCAAATTGTTGGTTATGCCAGCCAAGTTATTGATTGCATTACAATAAGCTTGGCTGCGCAATCCAATAATTTGGTTGGTCTAACCAATTAATCAGCTGACGCATATATAACTAAGCGCTTGGTTATTCTAACCAAGCATTTTTTCCCGCGTGGTGTATTGTCATAATATAACCGATGGTTGGTTACAAATAACCTTTTTTAACATGATAGATCCCGGAAACGTTAGCTTATACATATAAATGTTTTTATTTTCTTGCAATTTAAAATAAACGTTTACTCATATATTAACCGACAAAAACATAATTCGAAAGGAACATAAAATCAGAATGACCAAATATTGAGTCGGCACGCCGGCTACAATGAACTGTTAATTTATTTCACCCAAGTGAATATTGTTTTTAAGCAACATAGAATGTACAAGAATTCATCAGTATAGTTGAATATATTACACACGTGTTTAGTAAGAAGATGCTCATATATTTGCACAAATATGGTATTTATAGTAAACATATTCTCAAGTTCAAAACAACAAAATATTAAATCTGATGGAGCGATCCGATCGCCACATCTTCGTTGTTACGCCAAACGATATACGCTGTGGCAAATGACGAAATGTTGTTTAGGTAATCCAAGTCTGTGAGGTCAAAACCAATGTATGGCTTTGGTTTAATTGACCAAAAGTTGTGGCTTAAAGTACCTATATGGTAAATTTATACTAAACAAGAAGTATTCGAATTGATAGCAGAATGGAACCGTTGCAAAGTATATATGTTTAAATTGATCAGATAATTTTTATTAAATCGTTGTGGTAGTAAAACCCAACTGATGGTTGGTTCAGGAAAGTCGTTCGTTCAATGTAACAAAAAACTAAATTGTTGGCTTAACTCTATAAATCTCTGGTTTTCATATACATCGTTTAGTTGTATATAACCAAAGACATTTAATTTGCATGCACCATATATTCAGAATGGCTAAATATTTAGTCAGCAGATCGGCTACACGGAGAAAACGGGTTAGTTAAGAAAGCCAACCTTTAAATGCTTCGAGCGTTGGATGTAGTTTGGTTGGCATTACCAAACGGTTGGTTGGCACTACCAATCGGTTGGTTGGCACTACCAATCGGCTGGTTGGCGCCACGAATCGGTTGGTGGGCGTTACCAATCGGTTGGTTGACATCAATCGGTTAGTTGGCATTACCAATCAGTTGGTTCCGACATGCAATAACTTGCTAATGCCATATTTTACCATGCCTGTTGATTGGCACGTATCAATTCCGTAGTTCCTACAACTACACCCTTTTCTCCGTGTACGACGAACTGTTCGTCAATTTAATTCAACTTCATATTGTTTGAAAACAACATAGAATGTATGAATATTGATCAGTATACTTGATTAAACTGAATACATATTTTGTTATATCGTGTGTATTTAATACAACTAATATGTGCATATTTTCAAAAATATTCTCAAGTTCGCAGTATTAAAATATTTAGTCTTGTGGAACAAAGTCATCAACAGGTCGCGGCAGTTAAGTCAAATTATGTATTCTATTATACACGACCACATGTAGTTCGGTTTATCTGATATCTATCAGACTAGACCTGCATACCTGATTTTGTTATATTGTATATGTCCAATTGAACATGGCATGATTAGTCCAGTAAAATTTTTGGCCAACTAAATGTGCGAGATTGATTTAATTGAATTTTTTTCTCAGTGTATGGATAGCTGTTTTCACGTAATCGATGACATCCATAAGATATTTGATATACGTCTATTATACCTACTGGTACGTTCAAAGACCAGCCACATTACCTAGAATTAGTGCCGATTGATACTTTCTTTGGTTATGTGCTTGATGTCCATTGATGTCCCCGGGACGATCGATTCATCCACCATGGATATTCAAAAGACGTACCATGGTCGATATGTTCTGTGTAGGTAGGCCTTCATGTTCGTTTAAAGTTCTATAACTCGATCCAAAAATTAAAACGTTAGAAACTTTGAAATATTGCCCACAAATATCTCTTAAAATTAATATACGTTGTTGATATCTAAAAAACCGGTGCGATGGTCTAGTGGTCAGTGTACTGGCCTCTAGTCCAGAGCAACGGTAGGTCGCGGGTTCGATTCCCGGTGTCGTCGATTTTCGTCGAAAATATAAACCCGGGTGCGATGAAGCTCCAGATGTATACATGAGACCCACACAGGTATTTCTACCTGTAGGGGTCACATGTATACAGCTGTAGTCCGTGAATATAAACCCGGGTGCGATGAAGCTCCAGATGTATACATGAGACCCACACAGGTATTTCTACCTGTAGGGGTCACATGTATACAGCTGTAGTCCGTGTTTACGTTCTCGACAAAACGTGACGTAGCTCCGGTGCCGGAAGGCAAACTCGAGACCAGCTATATCGGCATAGGTTTTCCGCAGTTTCCCTCTGCCCATAGCAGAAATGCTATGGCAAATGCGATATAGAGGGGGAAGTCGGATACGGCCGCATGGGGGCCTGGTTACTGATCCGGACGAGACCCCCATCGGGGACTGGCTACTGATCCGGGCCGACCCTGTAATAGGCGTAATGCCTGCAGACGGGGGGAAATGCAACATAATAAATAAAAATTGTTGATATCTAAAGATCTATTTGAACATTACTATACGGTCATTAGAAGTTTAGAAGTACGCGTTTACGGTGCTAGTATTTTGTAATTCCAAGAAAGACCCGAGTAGAAATTCAGCTCCGGGGAAAATCAGGCCCTAGCGTGGTAGCCGGATTTAAATCTAAGGCCCCTGCCTGGCAACCTTATACGGGCCTTGCAGGAAAGTAACGCAGCGCATGATCAGGGCCAGATTAAGTTTTCCAGATAAGGGCCGGATAGAGGCTGCCCTACTACGTCCCTACTTGTAAAAACGGCAAATAAATTACAAAATAATTATCTGCCCTCATCGAATTCGATTTATTTTGCACATCCTATTGAATATTCGAGCTTATTTAGTTTTCAGTACATATTAATTGCTGAAAAAAACACATGTAAATTTATTTGTCGTTGGTGAGAATCGAACCTTGATGCTCTGGGTGACAGTTCTGCGCCTTAGCCCACTCGGCCATTGACATCTTAGAAAGTTTATATATTTATTGTCTATTTGAAGTATACTTAAAATGAAAACACGTCAAGACTGTACATCCATTTATTGCGACTCCAACCGAAATATTCAAAATTCAAACATAATGGGGCGGTCACCCATCCAGGTACTGGCGTTTGACGGTCAGTACCTGGATAGATTTCAAAGTAATTCTAGCGGTACAGTCCCGTAAAACGTGAGTTTTAGCGAAAATTTCGAATACTTCTCGATGGGATAAAGATGTGAAAAAATCCAGCACACGCAAGGTGCTGAAATGTTTGATTTTGCATAACAATAATTTTTTAATGTTTTTAACGAATGCCGTATGCCCTTACACGAACCTGATAATGTAAATTTACGGCATGTTTAGAAAAAATGCGGATCTGACCAGGGAAAGTAAAGGTAAATTGGACAAAATCTTGGACCAAATGCCACAGGAAGACCTTATGCAAAACGGATAAGGTCGATGAATGGCATATCTATGTGAGGTTGCCGTATGTAAAGCCTGACATGGGCCTGATCCGGTGGAAAGACGGCATTTTTAAGGTAGAATGCCATATCTCGGCCTTATATGGACCTGATCAGATGAACTTACGACGACCCCTAAATAAGGTTACCATATCTAGCCTGACATCAGGCTGATCCGGTGGAAAGATGGCATTATTAAGTACGAATGCCATATCTCACCCTTACATGGATCTGAGTAGGTGAATTTGCGGCGCGCGGCCCCAAATAAGGTTACCGTACCTAAAACTGATCTAGACCTCGTGTGACAGCAGGCATGCCTGATGAAATTTCTACTCGGGGATATTAATTTTATAATACGCGTGTTTCAAGGTAACTATTTATAAATCGGTGTCTTAAAACCTATGCAGAGTTTTGCAAAATTGTGTGTTCGAATATAAAATTATTATATCATTTTATGTAAAATGGACCACTCAACTATTTTTTAAAATTCAATAACTAGACCAAACTATTGAAGTGTCAGGATCTTTTAAAGTTTATTCGCTCAAAGATATCAAAATTAACATCCGATGTGAGTATCCAGAGACTCATTTGGATATTCATATACCGTTATTGGAAATTAATAACGTCATTTAATGGTTTCCAGTACCAGTAAAGCGAGTCGTGCGATCGCGAAAGACGATCATACCTGGTTAGGGTTTGTTAGGGCTTCCATACTAGGGCAATGTTAAAATCCAATTTGCGCAATCAATGAAACAAGCCACTTCAGCGGATCTATTTATAGATGGTAACAACGATACAATGTACCCTATTCGACATAACTGATCGCCGTAACAAATAACTGAATGTGCTTGTATTTGTACCACATCAGACGCAATCTCATAAACCTAAAAAGTTCTAACTATATTACACTAGCTTCATCACAAGACGCGGTAGCGTCTCGAGACAAGTACATTTACGATCGTCGAGGCGCTATAAGTATATATTCCGGAGCCAACGCATTTTAGCCAGGTTTTCAACAAGTTATATCATTACAGCAACGAATTTCGAATGTTCTGCGAATGGATTATTTTGCAGGCAGATGCATTACGTCAAAATATTACGATTGAGACTAAACCCAATGCTGTAAGCTGTAGTATTAACAAAAATATGTTCATTTAAACATTTCGTTTTTCAGAATTTATTTCAATTTAACACGGCACGGGCGCAACACACATAACATACAACCATAACCAAGAGATGCAGTATGTAACGTAAATGTAGCGATAACCGCACGTCAATAGACCGTGCAATTAGTGTTGCCACGAGACGAGACGAGACGAGAATTGGGCATCTCTCGTCTCGTATCGACAAATAGCGATAGCAATATCGTCTGGTCTTGTCTCGAAGGTCGATAGAAAAATGTTCTCTTGTCTCGAAATATTCTCGAACGACAAGAGACATATCAAAGGTATAACGTTTTGAAAATAGTAAAAGGAATTTACATGAATCAGATTGTAAAGAGAGCAAAAAGATTTTGAATGATTGACGTTTGAAGAAAGTGAAAAAAATTTGTATGAATGAGATTTCGAAGAAATTTTAAATGAGTAAAATTTTTAAGAAAGTCATTTTTAAGAAATGTTCAATAAATGCGACTGTGAAGGAAGTGTAGAGATTTTGAAGAAAGATAACCGCACGTCAATAGACCGTGCAATTAGTGTTGCCACGAGACGAGACGAGACGAGAATTGGGCATCTCTCGTCTCGTATCGACAAATAGCGATAGCAATATCGTCTGGTCTTGTCTCGAAGGTCGATAGAAAAATGTTCTCTTGTCTCGAAATATTCTCGAACGACAAGAGACATATCAAAGGTATAACGTTTTGAAAATAGTAAAAGGAATTTACATGAATCAGATTGTAAAGAGAGCAAAAAGATTTTGAATGATTGACGTTTGAAGAAAGTGAAAAAAATTTGTATGAATGAGATTTCGAAGAAATTTTAAATGAGTAAAATTTTTAAGAAAGTCATTTTTAAGAAATGTTCAATAAATGCGACTGTGAAGGAAGTGTAGAGATTTTGAAGTAATGAGATTTTGAAGAAAGTGAAACGATTTTGCATTAATGAGATTGTGAAGTAAATAGAAATTTATTTACTTTCGTCATAATCTTATTTATTCAAAATATTTTCGCTTTCTTTACAATCTCATTCATTCACAACGTTTTCACTTTCTTTAAAATCTCATTTGTTCAAAATATTATGACTTTTTTAAAAATTTCATTTATTCAACATGTTTTTGCTTTCTTCAAGATCTCGTACGTTAACAATATTTTTTCTTTCTACATAATCTCATTCATTTAAAATCTTTTTACTTCTCTATGCTTAAATTACGATGGGGGAAGAGATGGGGAAAAACATGCTTAAATTCGTGGTTTCAAAGTTTCCATATAAGTCTATGATAAAAGCTGAAGTATAGCAATAGTCTGTGCATACGTACATTGTAAGCAGTAATTTACAAAAATATCGCGACAAGTTTATATAGTTAAAAAAAATTATTGTGTAAATGCCTTCAACTGTTGGACCAACATTCCCGAATTATGATAAATTATGGTTTACTGTTTCGATAAGTCGAGATTCTCGAAATTCTTGCGTAACCTCTCTCGTCTTGTCTCGAAAAAAGGATAAATGAAATATTCGTCTCTAGTATCGTCTCGAGTCTGTCTCGACTGGTTTTTTCATCACTACGTACAATTTTCGATGACGATTTAGCCCATTAAGGATAACGTGAACTAAAAATTACTGTGATCAACAAAGCTTATGTTTTCTATTTTCTAAAACACATGCATATATAATTACAGTAAAATATACTTTTTATAATTATTATTTGTTCCTTCCGTATGCCTTCTTCAGGCTTTTACGTTTCCCCTCTCCCCTTTTTCCCCGTTCCTTCATAGAGACCCCTCTAGAGTGTTGTCCGCAGCCACTCATCCTAATGCACTACTGTATCGCATTTGCACGAGGGCACAGGGAAACTACGGAAAACCTGGCCGATACAGTCGGCTTTATTTTTACCGAGTTTCTACTGTATGAGAATACATTAGAAACTCAGAAAAACTTCCTCCCGCTCAGCAGTTGGCGCGCAAACCAGTGCAAGGCTAAGCGGTCACCCATCCAAGTTATGACCGCAAATAATGCTGCTTAACTCTGGGGACCGCCGAAGCCACACACCAACCGCGCGTCCACTGCTGTCGGTCAGTAAAATATACTTATTTATTGATACACGGAGAACTGTGGAAAAGTGGAATGTATCAGTGTAAAGTAATTTTGCTTCCTCATAGAGGAAGCTTTGTTTTGTGTGTGTGTGTAGTGATGCGGACGAGCGAGATGAGCGAGAAAATGTCGAGATCAAGACTAAGACTCGGAATTTGACAGCTTGATTGTCATTTCAATTCGAGATTATCGACATAGCAAGATTTTTCTCTCGTTCTCGTCTTGAATTTCACTCGAAATCTCGTCTTGACAGCCGAATATTGTTTTTCTTTATTTCCCTATTATCTTCTTGTTTGAGAAATCGTTTGAGTGGTTTCTCGGATGGTGGAACGGGTGATAAAAATAAAGTTTCCTCTACACAGGTTTTCATAACAGTAATCTCGTATATTCTTCAAAACAAAAACACTTGAGCACGCAAGGTGGCGATGAGTTGACCGTTGAGCGTGAGAGATACCGAACCGATTGTATTAATAGATTCGCGATTATTTGAGCGTTGAGAATGTCCCGAAATGAATCGAACAGTTGTTATTGAGCTGTCGACTCGATGAGACACACGATAAATGAGAATTTCGAGGTGAGAAGACTGTAAAAGTAAGTTAGTAACACGGAGCGAAGTGAGCGTTGCGCGATCCGGAAACGGAAGCAATAAATCGGCCATTGCCACGTGGCAGCATGTCGCGCGCGCGGTGCGCGAAGCGCATGCGTCGGCAGTAGATATTAAGTCGCCGCGAGGTGCTGCCGAGCAGCGGTCACTCAAGCAATTCGCGTGTTTGGAGGGGGATTCTCCAACATTCTCCCCGCCATCAGCAATGGTTTGCTGATGAGTCGTCGCCATGGTCCGGTTGAGAAGTCGGTAGTGGTGAGAGCTTGCTGAGTGGCCGAGTGAGAGTGGTGGTAGCCGTTTTAATGGTCGCCACCCTGGAGAGTCCGTCCTTGCCCTGGTGGAGTTCCATGACTCTGGCGAGTGGCCATTTGCATGGCGGTAGACGCTCATCTGTAAGTAAGACAAGAGAGCCGACGGTGTTAGAGGCATGATGCCATTTTGAGATCGATTGTTGTCTCTGCAGATAATGAGCAGACCACTGCGCCCAGAAAGATTGCACTCTTTGTTGAATGAGCTGCCAATGAGCAAGACGAGCAGTATTGAGATCCAGCAACGAAGGCTCTGGCAAAGTGGTGAGCGCACTCCCAATGAGGAAGTGCCCCGGAGTGAGAGCTGAGACGTCAGATGGGTCGTCGGTGAGCGGTTCGAGCGGTCGAGAGTTGAGAATCGCCTCGATCTGAGAGAGCATCGTGGTGAGTTCCTCATAAGTGAGCAACGTGTCTCCCACGGTTCGCCGGAGATGGAACTTGGTGGATTTTACGACGGCTTCCCACTTTCCGCCCATGTGTGGAGCAGCCGGGGGATTGAACCTCCACTGACTGTGATCCTTTGAGATGATCGCTGTGATTACCCGGTGTTCTTCCGAACTCTGATTGAACAGCCGACGTAGAGCTGCGTCCGCACCAACAAAGTTCGTGCCGCAGTCCGAATACATGGTGTGAGGAATTCCCCGTCGGGCAGTGAAGCGCCGATAGGCAGCGATGAACCCATCCGTTGAGTAGTCGCCGACCACCTCCAGGTGGACAGCCGATGTTGAGAAGCACACGAATACGCCGATCCAGCCCTTGTATGTTTTAGAGCCTCGACCTTTGATGTTCTTGACTGTAAGCGGTCCAGCGTAGTCAACGCCCGTGTGTAGAAACGGACGTGAAGGAGTAACTCGCGAGAGAGGTAGTTGGCCCATCAGTTGCTGGGCACGGATCCCCCTCTGACGAGCACACACAACACACCTTAACACGTGCGATTTGACTGGCGCTCGACCTCCGATGATCCAGCATGTTTGCCGGACGTGCGCCAGGGTGAGCTGAGTTCCTCCGTGCAAGGTTCTCTGGTGAGCTTGTTCGATGAGTAGAAGTGAGAGCCTTGCGTGTCGTGGAAGGATCGCAGGATGCTTTCCTTCCGTGGTGAGTGCAGAATGGGTGAGTCTTCCTCCAACTCGAATAACACCTTGCCCGTCGACAAAGGCTGTAAGTCGAGCGAACGGGTGGCTGCTGGGCAACGTCGATCCCGACGTGAGCGTTTTCAATTCCGATGAGAAAAATGCCGATTGAGTGGCCTTGATCCAGAACAACCTGGCCTGCTCCATGTCGTCAGACGGCACGAGAACAATCGGCGGCTCTAGCTCCTTGCGCAATTTCCGAGCGAGTCTGAAACACAAGGCAGTGAGTCGAAACAGTTTGTGAGCAGACGAGACCTGATAAATAAGGTCCCAATGATAATCGACTTTCGGAGCAGCCACGAGAAGTGAGATACCGGGACGAGACTCATGTGCGCTGAGACTCTCCGGCAGCTGAGGTTGAGCAGGCCATGAGCTTTGCAATTGCGTCATCCATGGTGGTCCCGTCCACCATAGTGAGTGGTCTCTGAGCTGAGCAGTCGATACGCCTCTAGATGCGCAATCCGCAGGATTGCTTGTGCCAGGAACATGGCGCCACTGAGCATCTGGCTTGAGTTCCTGGATTTGGGTGACTCTGTTTCGCACGAAATCCTTCCAGTGAGAAGCGTGAGAGCGTATCCATCTGAGCGTTATGAGCGAGTCCGTCCACAGATGAGTTTCTTCCGTGTCCAGCTTGAGTGTAGCTTGGACGTATTTGGCAAGTTTTGCCAGTAGCAGCGCTGCGGTGAGTTCCAACCTCGGGATAGTGAGCCTTTTGAGCGGTGCGACCTTGGTTTTGGCGCACACCAGAGAAGCCTGAGTGCCTGTGGACAGTGAGAACACGGTAATATAAATAACCGCGGACATTGCAAATTGAGATGCGTCAGAGAAGCCATGAATAACAATTTTCGAATTGCTCCATGTGTTGAGCCAACGAGGGAGTGAGATCCTGGCCAGGTTTGAGAGATCTTCCCTGAGCTTGAGCCACCTTCCCGACACGTCCGTCGGCAAGGCGTCGTCCCAATTGACCTTGTGCAGCCACAATTCTTGCAAAAGCATTTTTGCTCGAATCGTCACCGGTGAGATGAACCCCAGAGGGTCAAAGATTTGAGCCACCTCTGAGAGTATGAGTCGCTTCGTGAGCTTACCGGGTTGAGCTGAGATGTTTGAGGAAAACACAAACTTATCCTCGTGAGACGTCCAGTTGATTCCGAGTATCTTGGTCGCGCAATCGTCCAGTGAGATTGATGTACTTGCAGTGCTCGCCGGTGAGAATTCCTTGAGCAACTTTGGATCGGTTGAGTGCCACTTGGCCAACGGGAAACACCCCGCGTCGCACAAGTTCTTCAGCTGGTGAGCGATCTCAATGAGTTGAGCGGATGAGTCGGCTCCTCCGAATATATCGTCCACGTATCTTCCCTGTGTGAGTGGTGGCAAGGCCAGCGGAAACTGATGACCTTCGTCTTCTGCCAATTGTAGCAACGTCCGAACTGCTAAGAACGGCGCGGCTTTCGTCCCGTACGTCACCGTAGTGAGCTGGTACGGCACCGGGTTGCCGTGGTCGTCGATCCACAAAATTCGTTGCAGATCCCAGTCGTACCGATGTACTCTTATTTGCCGAAACATCTTCGTGATGTCGGTGGCAAAGAGATGCCGATGGAGCCTGATCCAGATGAGAACGTCAGGAATGTTGAGTTGAAGCTTGGCTCCCGTGTGCATGAGATCGTTCACGGAGTAGCCTGAGGTGGTGGCACATGAGCCGTTGAAAACCACCCGCAGCTTCGTTGTTGTGCTGTCCGGCTTGAGAACTCCATGATGCGGCAAATAATAATGAGTGCCGCATTGAGCTGAACTCGTCGACGCCTCGACCATGTGGCCGAGTTGCCTGTACTCCTCCATGAATTGGTGATAGAGGATGCGATAGTCGGCATCCCGCTCGTGTCTTCTGAGCATCTGCCGCAAACAGCGGTGAGCTGCGCCATAAGACTCACCCAGATGAGTGAGTGCCATCTTCATGGGAATACGGACAGTGTATCGTCCAGTTGAGTCTCTTGAGTGAGTTGTGCGAAAATGAGTCTCACATTCCTCTTCGTCTGAAGTGAGCTGGCTTGAGTTATCGGACGGGATCTCTTCCTGTACCCAGAATTGGGTGAGCAATTCTTGAAGAGTAGTATCTTCCCGCTGAGCTGACGCAGTGAGTGAGTGGTACACGTGTGTCTGAGGAACAGACACGGGTCCAAGGACAAGCCAACCGAAAATAGAGAGTTGGGCAATCGGCATCGAATCCGATCCTTTGATAATATTTGGCTTGATAATTTGGCCGTAATAATCGGCTCCGAGTATTACGTCAATTGGCCTCGGTGTGAGAAAGTCCGGGTCCGCGAGTGTGAGATGTTCTAAGTGCGGCCAGCGTTGAGCTGGAATCTCGCAGGACGGCAAGATAGACGTGACAGTCCTCAAAACGTGAGCCTGGACCGTGACTGAGAGTGCCTTGTGAGCTGAGCGTAAAACAAGTTGAGCAATACCTCGTGTTTGAGTTGACTGCAGGCCTCCGATACCGAGGATCGGGATTGTCGACTGCTGTCGTGGAACCTTGAGTTGAGCGATGAGTTGTTCTGAGACGAAAGTTAATTCAGATCCTGGATCAACCAACAATCGAATTCGTTGAGTAGTCAGTGATGAGTCGACGTGAGCGAGTGCTGTGGCGAGCAGCGTAGAGTGAGATGTGCCTGTAGGCACGGCTGAGTTGACGACCGCACCGAGTTCCTATTGAGGATTCGTCGCGGGCTGAGACGTCTCCGTGTTTCGAGTTGAGTGAGCCGAGGGATCGTTCGGCCTTGCTGATGCAGGTGCGCCTTCATGCAGCATCGAATGATGTCGTAAGTTGCACTCCTTGCAACCTTGCTTGGAGCGACACATCCTCACGTTGTGTCTGCCGAGACAATTATAACAAAGTCTCTTGTCCACGGCTACCTTCTTCCTGTCTGCGATCCCAAGTCCGCGAAACTTAGGGCACATCACCACAAAATGCTCTGCTCCGCACAGATCGCAAGGGTATCGACCAGATGATGTATTCGTTGAGCTGCCTGATTGAGCGGACGTCGGGTGAGCAGCGGCGGAGGCCTGATGAGCAGTCGTTTTCTTGAGAGGCGCCTTGTTTGCGTGAGCTGTCGGAGGGCAAGCCGTTTCGACACGTTCTAGCGCGCGGATGCGCGACGTCAGGAAGACCTCGAGTTGTTCGAATTTCGGATAATCCTGCGACGATCCGAGTGAAGTCTCCCACGCCTCCCTAGTTGAGCGGTCAAGGTTGCGAGAAATGTGGTGCACCAAAATGCATTCCCACATATTCTCGTCTACGCCGAGTGAGCGCAGCGCGGTGTTCGCCTCCGTCACCGTGGTGAGTAGCTTGTTCAACCCCGAGGCGCTCTTGTTAGCCAAGGGAGTTACACTGAACATGGAGTCCAGATGAGATTGTACATGAAGTCTCTTGTTTTCATACCTGGCGGTGAGTACCTTCCAGGACGGCTCCAGAGACGCAGGAGTGAGTGCGAAACTCGCAATGAGATGCGCAGGAGTCCCCTCGAGACATCCCCGAAGATAGTGGAGACGCTCGACATCCGAGAGCGAGGGGCGGTCCAAAATCATACTCTTAAAGAGCTCGGAAAAAGCCGGCCATTCGGCGTACTCACCCCCGAATTTTGGGAGCTTGATGTTCGGCAAGCGTGCCTGAGATGGAGTCTCCTGTTGATGACCGGACGTTGAGATCTCAGCGTCCTTCATGAGCTCGGCTCGTAGCTCCGCCGCTGCACACTTGAAGCTGGAATATGTGCGGCACGTCTGCATATGGATTGAGTTTGTGAAATATTCATGTTTGAGATGAACCGTCGAACACGAGGCCTCGAGATGTCTGTGTTCCACAATGAACTCCGCGTGTACCGAGTCCATCTGCTCGGACAATGCGGACAGCTGTGTGAGTGAGCAGTCCTGAGATGACTCGGGAAGAGTTCCCGCCAACTCGATGAGCAGCTTTGTGCGTCCAAGCTGCGTGAGCATTTTGAGCTGGATCTCGGCGTTCAGCTTCGATGGTGATGAGCTGCGCGGTGACCTTGAATTACCTCCCTCCTCCCCGCCTGGTACGGTCAGAGTTGGAGTTGGCGCGGTCGAACGCGTGGATGGCGGATCAGGCTGAGCCGTCGCCGTCGCCTTATCCTCCGAATCGGTGAGCTCGTCCTTCATGTTTTGAGGAAAAACGCAAAAATCTGCGAGAAATCCGTTCTCAATGCGACGCGCGAAACCGATGAGCAGTCACAGAGGTTTTTTTCCAAACGAGAACCGAACGACGCGTTAGCAAACGCGCCAAAATCTCTATCGCGGATGAGCACAACACGTATGAGATGAGAAGTCAATTAATTTTCGGCGAACGAACGAGAAACACGCTCGAAGAACACACGAAAAATAATTCTCTGTCGCGCAGGAACACGTGGCTCTTGCACGATGAGCAATGTAACGCGCGACACCGATGAACAGTCACTGAGTTTTTTCCACACGAACGAGAACCAAACGACGCGGTAGTAAACGCGCGAAAATCTCTATCGCGGATGAGCACAACACGTATGAGATGAGAAGTCAATTAATTTTCGGCGAACGAACGAGAAACACGCTCGAAGAACACACGAAAAATAATTCTCTGTCGCGCAGGAACACGTGGCTCTTGCACGATGAGCAATGTAACGCGCGACACCGATGAACAGTCACTGAGTTTTTTCCACACGAACGAGAACCGAACGACGCGGTAGTAAACGCGCGAAAATCTCTATCGCGGATGAGCACAACACGTATGAGATGAGAAGTCAATTAATTTTCGGCGAACGAACGAGAAACACGCTCGAAGAACACACGAAAAATAATTCTCTGTCGCGCAGGAACACGTGGCTCTTGCACGATGAGCAATGTAACGCGCGACACCGATGAACAGTCACTGAGTTTTTTCCACACGAACGAGAACCAAACGACGCGGTAGTAAACGCGCGAAAATCTCTATCGCGGATGAGCACAAAATGTATGAGATGAGAAGTCAATTAATTTTCGGCGAACGAACGAGAAACACGCTCGAAGAACACACGAAAAATAATTCTCTGTCGCGCAGGAACACGTGGCTCTTGCACGATGAGCAATGTAACGCGCGACACCGATGAACAGTCACTGAGTTTTTCCACACGAACGAGAACCAAACGACGCGAACACGATTCTCGGCACACGCGGGTGCGAGAGAGAGAAGACGATGAGAAGTCTGAGTGAGACTGTGCGTGCGAGCGAGCCACGAACACACTGCACAGCGCGCACTGTTGAGCTGCCTCGAGAGTCACTTTACACTGTCACAGACACACTGTAGCCGGGATGTTCCACTATCCGGCTCGAAGGACCAAATGTTTGAGAAATCGTTTGAGTGGTTTCTCGGATGGTGGAACGGGTGATAAAAATAAAGTTTCCTCTACACAGGTTTTCATAACAGTAATCTCGTATATTCTTCAAAACAAAAACACTTGAGCACGCAAGGTGGCGATGAGTTGACCGTTGAGCGTGAGAGATACCGAACCGATTGTATTAATAGATTCGCGATTATTTGAGCGTTGAGAATGTCCCGAAATGAATCGAACAGTTGTTATTGAGCTGTCGACTCGATGAGACACACGATAAATGAGAATTTCGAGGTGAGAAGACTGTAAAAGTAAGTTAGTAACACGGAGCGAAGTGAGCGTTGCGCGATCCGGAAACGGAAGCAATAAATCGGCCATTGCCACGTGGCAGCATGTCGCGCGCGCGGTGCGCGAAGCGCATGCGTCGGCAGTAGATATTAAGTCGCCGCGAGGTGCTGCCGAGCAGCGGTCACTCAAGCAATTCGCGTGTTTGGAGGGGGATTCTCCAACACTTCTCTATTTTTAAATTATTTCCAATGATATTAGTGTTTCAGAAAATGGATAACGCTGAGAAGAATAGAGTAAATTGTGAAATTATTTATATTAAATATCTGGTGCTGTTATTCTAGCCTTAAATCAATTAAATTATTAAATCATTGGAGTACATTCACCGCTACATTAAAGATGAAGGTCACGTTTTTTGTTCAATATTAAACAAAAGTTTTTTCACTTCGTAGAACTACGCTAAATTTTTGAGGTTCCAGGATGATGGTTTCTTAATAATAGACGTTTAGATCGGTTTTTAGGTAGACCTCATCATGTACAGGACGCCTTTTGAGGTCTAAGTCAGTTTTCAAGGACGATTCCATGTCTACGATGTCTACGATGATATCCAGAATTTCAGAACAATTCGAAGTCATCCGTAGTCCTCGTGTAATTCGAGACTGAAATCCATTTTTACGTAGTTGTCGTATTCAAACTCGACCTGTACCTTGGAATCTAAGGAGACGACGTATCAGAACGTCGTTCTGATACGTATCTTCGCCAATGAAATTAAATACGTATCAGAACGTCGTTCTCATACGTATTTAATTTCATTGGTGAAGGTTTCCGTGATTCAACGGAACTTTTTCGCTCGGTGTAGTCCGTTTACTCTAGACAATCAACGTTTAAAGCCCTTGGAAGCCTACACCATACCAAAGAATATGGATGTACATAGAAGTGCAGATCCTATGCTTCGCCTGAAGCTGCGCAGAAACTGGAGTACGCACCAAAAATGACGAAAATGCGTAGTACTCCAGTTTCTGCGCAGCTTCAGGAGGAGCATAGGATCTGCACTTTTATGTACATCCATATTCTTTGACCATACTTCTATGCCGACATTTTGGAAAGCTGTTAGGCACACAATTTCATTTTCGTGGTCGGTGGCAGAGCCTAACGGAGCATATCCTATCGTATCGTGCGATGCTGTCGCATTCAGAACCATAACATAGCCTCTATTTTGTTGACAGTTTATCTGTCATAAGCTTCAAGATCTCGCTCGATCTCGCTTGTTATTTTAAGCAAGATCGAGCGAGACTATGATTTTTTTTTCATACCGCAAGCTCGAGACGAGAACTTCCGACAAATGACAAACGCAAGAAAAAACGAGCGAGATTCAAGATAATCTCGTCTCAAGCCGCATCACTATGTGTGTGTGTGCGTGCGTGCGTGCGTGCGTGCGTGCGTGCGTGCGTGCGTGCGTGCGTGCGTGCGTGCGTGCGTGCGTGCGTGAGTGAGTGAGTGTGCGCGCGTGTGTGTGTGTGTGTGTGTGTGTGTGTGTGTGTGTGTGTGTGTGTGTGTGTGTGTGTGTGTGTGTGTGTGTGTGTGTGTGTGTGTGTGTGTGTGTGTGTGTGTGTGTGTGTGTGTGTGTGTGTGTGTGTGTGTGTGTGTGTGTGTGTGTGTGTGTGTGTGTGTGTGTGTGTGTGTGTGTGTGTGTGTGTGTGTGTGTGTGTGTGTGTGTGTGTGTGTGTGTGTGTGTGTGTGTGTGTGTGTGTGTGTGTGTGTGTGTGTGTGTGTATGTTACACGCTCAAAAAATGTAAACCTTTATAACTCGGGAATGCCTCGAGATATAGAGCTGAAGTTTACAATTTTTGTAAAAATCCCCATGATCATTAAATTTTTACGCGGTTTTGAATTTTTTCAAAAATGTCTTTTAACGCGATAACTCTTTTAATTTTCGAGATATTAAGCTCAAAATTGGTATGTACGTGAGCTTTCATACACCGGAGATTCCTATTAAATTTGGTTAAGTGTTACGTCTCACGTAACCTTCCACATATTTAAAAGACTAAATTCTTGAGCTACACACGCGCTTCCCACTACTCTCATAAGATGCAGCCAAGCCCTGCAACTAGCCGCACGCGTCCCCTACGCGACAGAGTGCACGTATGCCATCAACAACCGACGCCTTGGTTCCCCCTGTGGAAGGGCCCGCGTCTAGCCTAGAGACACTCTGTCTCCTCCGCGTACCATAAATAGCTCCACACTTGACGTACGCATCATCCGCGCGCATCATAAGCATCTTCATATTCCCCTTTTTTGTAGCCAGATGCACGTGTTCCCACGCATGACCGTCGCCTCGGTTCCCCTGCGGAAGGGCTCACGTCTAGCCTAGAACACCCAAACGCATCATAAATACTTTCACACTACCCTTTTACCAGTGACACCTTAGTAAAGTTTATGACCTCACTCCCTTTATCAAAATACCGACACCGCTACCAAACTAGTATATAAGCGCGAGATTTTTCAGTTAAGGTAGTTATTCTTCACACGACCGTTTTGCTGCTACGAGAGCGCGCAAAGCTCTTCAACGAAACTCTGTACCTTAGCCCTGCAAGGCTAAGACTTCGTAAGCATCTGTAAGAAATTGTATTCCAGCAATCGACAGCATCGAAATAAAGTTCAATAATTTTTAGTACGTATCGTTTCACGAATAAATCATTTACTCTGCACGCTGGTCAACTTTGCCTCAGTCTATCGTTGAGTCTCCGTCGCATTCATAAGTCTACGGTAGTACATGGCGAGGTCTCCGTCCCTGATGTAAAGGGCCTTGACTCGAAAGAGAGACCACCGTTACGATTTCCTATCGTGCAACTCTGGAGAGTTTGCCACCCGGACGTAACAAAGATCGGTTGAAACGTTAAAATTTTATGAGATTTTGATTTTTTGAATTTCTTGATTTTTTTTCTGCGATGCGAATTTTGGTATCAAATATCGAGTTGGGAGTCAAATGAGTGCCAAATTCATGATTAACAGAAAAATACGTCAGATATAGCCCAAAAATGTTGAACGATAACATATTTTCATAGCGATGTTGTACCGCCTATATTGCGAACAGTAGCGATTTATGTCGTATAAACTAGCCATATCCTTGCTTCCCAATGAAATTTCGGAAACCACCGATTTCTATCGTGTTCTACAAAAAAAAACAGAGAAGATAGAGTATTTGAGGGAGTTTCTGGACCGTTTGTCCTTATTATATTTTCACAAAGCGAGAGTGTGCGCTTATTTATATTTATTTAAAACAAGGATGCAAATTTCGCTTTTTAGAAAGCTTCCTCTATGAGGAAGCCAAAATCAATTCCCATACTTCCTCTTAGAGGTTGCTTTGTAAAAAGCGAAATATAATGAGGAAGCAATGTGCAAGGTTCTGCTTTGCATCCTTGTTTGGTTATGTCCTAGTGCTTGAATTAGTTACAGCCACCATGTAGTAGATTTATCTCTAGCATAAAAGATATTTACCCTGGGGAAAAATCTTCCAAAAAGGTACTTAATACAGCTGTAGGGTAGAACATTTTTCTTGAGCGTAGAAGTTTTTTGATACAGTCGCACGCACCATACTTGCACTTTTTAATACAGCTCTAGTGTACAAGATTTTCCTTCAGCATAGATTTTGGGATACAGCGTAGACTTGTTCAAACAGCTCTAGCGTACAAGATTTTTCTTCAGCTTAGACTTTGGGATACAGCGTAGACTTGTTAAAACAGCTCTAGCGTACAAGATTTTCCTTCTTGTATACGTCTTGTAAACTTTGTAAGTCTTGTAGACTTTGGGATACAGCATACAAGATGTCTACACTAAAGAAAAATCTTGTACGCTAGAGCTGGATCAACAAAATTTTTCTTTACCATAGTCTTTTGGATACAACGTAAGAGATGTGTATGCAAAAGAAAAATCTTGTACACTAAAGCTGTATCAATAAGTCTATGCTAAAGAAAAATCTTGTATGCTAGAGCTGTATCAAGGTGTCTATGCTACAGCTGTATCGACTAACTTTACAGAATGTTTTTTTGCTGTATTGCTGAATGAATATTTTTATATCATGAAAAGTGGAGTAAAAATTTATAAGTACAATATTCATTGGGAAAACTTTTTCTTAACACATGTGATTGCAATACTCACCTTTGGTCATGCTGCAAATTCACATTTATCAGAAGAAGTTTTACCGTACTGGTATTGTAACATACTGTGATGAAGCTTTGAGTAATGATTATTATAATAAAACGTACTTAAAAGCGAAAATATAAGAATTATATAAAGCTATCAAATAAATAAATTGTGAAATTTGCTGTGCGTTTACTGGGAGTGTCCACTTCGCACGTCCGCAACAGTATTCGCACAGTATTTGAAATACCGGTACAACAAATGATTTGCCTGACCCAGTCATAAAAGAGGAAGAATATATTGTTAAATCTATATTGACACGAATATCAAAGGTTCAATAGAATAGCTTGTTTCTTCCTAAACAAAATAGGCTATATTTTGTACCGAAAATGCGTGAAAACCAAATGAGGGAAGCTAAAAATCTTTGGTCTCTTATTAGCATTTCCGATAAGAAATATGATAAAACTATCTTCACAACATGCGGGCCTGAATAAATATAAATAATTATATTATAATTTGCACAATATGACAATCGACAATTATTCTACACGACATTTAAATATTGACGATGCTTTAACAATTTTTGCAAATGCAATTTTTTTCATGGTGTTTATTAATATATCGAAATATATACGACGATTGCGAAGTGTGCGGCCACTGGTACGTTTACCTTATATACAAAAACAAACCGCGAAAAAGAAATTTACATTACAATTTATGTTACTAACCGAGTAGTAGGACCTTACCTTACAGTGGGACATAAATTTGAAAACGATGAATTGATATTTGTTTAATTTTATAAAATCCGCCTCGGTAAGCGGAAGGAAAATAAGAGGAACCATTTATTTATTACCCGTCGTGCTAATAAATTTGTATGCTAAGGAATTTACAAAAACTGCAAGTAAATTATTCTGAATTGATCGGTCGTGAGAGATATAAAAATCTATGCAAAAAGTAGTGGAATCCCCAAAAAAACCCCTCACGGGTAAAAAATTGAGACAAGTACATTTACGCGACTAGCATTTTGCCCCAAAAATCTCAATGGATAAAAAAAACTAGCGGTATATATGTGCAAAAAGTTTTGAAATAAACTAAAAACATCCGCAGCATGTCATCTCAAGTACATGTATGTAGAGTTACAAGTACTGATCCCCAGGACCAGTACGTAGATAGCTGACCACCCCCAAGCCCGGGAAAATTCTAACAACTAAAGATAAAAATTGTGTGAAAAAAAGCGAGCGGTATTTCTATCTATACGTGCAGAAGTTTTGACATAAAGAAGGTTTGTCGTTTAGAGAAATTTATTAAAATAATAATAATAACAAGAAAAATAATTAAATAGTTGTTGCATTGAGAGAAAAAGATATATTCAAAAATAGAAATAAATAAAATTGAAAATAATTTGGTAATTTAAGCGCAAAAAAAATTGACCTTAGTACTTGGCGAGTTGATATGACACCATAAACATTAAATAATTAAATAATTGACTACATTTCACAAACTCGCTAAGTACTAAGGTCAATTTTTTTTGCACTTAAATTACCAAATTATTTTCAATTTTATTTATTTCTATTTTTGAATATATATTTTTCTCTCAATGCAAGAACTATTTAATTATTTTTCTTGTTATTATTATTATTTTAATAAATTTCTCTAAACGACAAACCTTCTTTATGTCAAAACTTCTGCACGTATAGATAGAAATACCGCTCGCTTTTTTTCACACAATTTTTATCTTTAGTTGTTAGAATTTTCCCGGGCTTGGGGGTGGTCAGCTATCTACGTACTGGTCCTGGGGATCAGTACTTGTAACTCTACATACATGTACTTGAGATGACATGCTGCGGATGTTTTTAGTTTATTTCAAAACTTTTTGCACATATATACCGCTAGTTTTTTTTATCCATTGAGATTTTTGGGGCAAAATGCTAGTCGCGTAAATGTACTTGTCTCAATTTTGTACCCGTGAGGGTTTTTTGGGGTTTTATATTTCATAGCACCGACATTTAAATAGACAAAAGAAATTATACAATCATATGATCTGAATGGCCGAGGGAGCTAAGGCGCAGCGCAACAGCACCATCCGAAGGGTACCAGTTTCCATTCCCGTCAATGTAAAAAAATGTAAATCTGTTTTTTCAGCGATTAATATGTCTCATCGTGTAGAGAAAGACGTGTAATATCTAATTAAAAGTGCACGATTAATCAATTGAATAAGCACAAATGAATTTAAAAAAAAAGATATTTCTTTGCTACACCAACAACCTACAGTAAGACCTCGATTATCCGGCCTCGGATAACACGGAGAATAGCATGCGCACTCCGTGTTATCCGACGTCGGATAATCGAGGTCTTACTGTAAATGTAAAGAAAAACGCATATTAAAAATAATATACAGTATGTGATAAAAACTGTTCACAAATATATGATTTTTAATGTACTTTGGTTGCAATAATAAAAAAGAGTGTTGTATAAACAAAACACACTGGTTTATTATTATTAGAGTTGTTCATCCGTTTTTAGTATACTACCATATTAAATTTGACAGTAAAATGCATATTTAGATTAGTATATAGTTCCATACAGAAAGTTCGGCAGGGATCCAGTTGGATCCTGCCTGGTATTCCCATTTACCGATTGGATTCCAGTCGGTCATCGGATCGGATTCCAGACATGGGATGTAACGCGCGGAAACTGGATTCCGATCGGGATCTCGAACTGGGATCCGATCCGATGGCTGACTGGATTCCAGCCGTTAGATGGGCATATTAGGCTGCATCCACCTGGATCCTTGTCGAAAGTTAGGAATACCAAGCTCATTCCAGCTGGATCCCTGTCGAAATTTCTGCATGGGCAGCGAGGAGAACGCGTCTGGGGACACATGAACCGCACACGTTGTTACAATCACGCGAGTTAAGGAAAAGTTTTTCGTACGTGTATTCTACAACATTTTACTACAGAAAGGGTGAAGTAAAAAAAGTTCCGCATAAGTCGTTGAGTAACGGAAAGACGATCTGGATTTTATTCAGAATCCAAGTAGAACCCCTCTTAGGGTAACCCTAACAAATCCCGATGCACGGTAATACAGCTCGTCGTTCAAAATTGGGTCCCGATCTGGAATCCATCTCGATTCTAAATAGCACGGCTCTCTTGGGGCAACCCTAGCAAATCCTAATGGGTGGTAAACTATCATCGAGTGCGTAACCGGAATTCTATTTGGGACCTATTCAGATTCCAAGTTGGATAACCCATTTATGGAAACGCGAGCGAATCCCGACCAGGATCGAGTTTCAAACTGAGACGCCCAGACTGATTTCTACATGGGGTACGTGAAAAAAATGATTTAGTCGTATGTGAATTATAATATACGTTCCTTACAATAATTGATAACAACGATGCAAAGTAGAACCTTGCACACTGCTTCCTCAATATTTTTCGCGTTTTACAAAGCTACCGCTATGAGGAAGTATGTTATTCAATTTTTGGCTTCCTCATAGAGGAAGCTTTGTAAAACGCGAAAAATAATGAGGAAGCAATGTGCAAGGTTCTACTTTGCATCCTTGTTTTAATTAGATAAATATACATGTTGTGGATTCGCTTTTTCTAGTTCGTTCTTACGTTATTTCGTGATTATTAGAGCGTTTCCGAAAGTGAATGTGATAATGTATATTTTAAACAATAATTCAACATTCCATAAAATCAAAAATTTCATACCGTTCGTCACTAAATTATACATATACAATGGCTGAATATTGTTTCATTTATATACAAAATTTGAGCTCGCTATCTTAAGTTTTGCAAAAGTTACAACAGAGCGGTAATGTCAATTTTTTGAAAAATTCAAAACATCATAAAATTTTAACGGTTCAACCGATCTTAACCAAATTCAATAGCGTTCACCGGCGTATGAAAGCACGCATTCATACCAATTTTAAGATCAATATCGAAAATTGAAAGAGTTATCGCACAAACAGACATTTTTCAAAAAATTAAAAAACGCGTAATAATTTAACGATGAAGTAGATTGTAACAAAAATCTGCATGAACGATGAGGCTTGATCCCTTTATCTATAGTCCAAATTTCAGCTTGATATCTTAAGGCATTCCCAAGTTATAAAAGTTTACATTTTTCGATCAAGTAACACACACACACACACACGCACACGCACACGCACACGCACACGCACACGCACACGCACACGCACACGCACATGCACACGCACACGCACACGCACACGCACACGCACACGCACACGCACACGCACACGCACACGCACACGCACACGCACACGCACACGCACACGCACACGCACACGCACACGCACACGCACACGCACACGCACACGCACACGCACACGCACACGCACACGCACACGCACACGCACACGCACACGCACACGCACACGCACACGCACACGCACACGCACACGCACACGCACACGCACACGCACACGCACACGCACACGCACACGCACACGCACACGC
This sequence comes from Ephialtes manifestator, assembly GCA_963970395.1. Taxonomy (NCBI): domain Eukaryota; kingdom Metazoa; phylum Arthropoda; class Insecta; order Hymenoptera; family Ichneumonidae; genus Ephialtes; species Ephialtes manifestator. Next base: position 8,873,218 of record OZ019980.1, read on the forward strand.
ACACGCACACGCACACGCACACGCACACGCACACGCACACGCACACGCACACGCACACGCACACGCACACGCACACGCACACGCACACGCACACGCGCACGTACGCACGCACGCACGCACGCACGCACGCACGCACGCACGCACGCACGCACGCACGCACGCACGCATGCACGCACGCACGCACGCACGCACGCACGCACGCACGCACGCACGCACGCACGCACGCACGCACGCACGCACGCACTCACGCACGCACGCACGCACACACACACACACACACACGCACACACACACACACGCACACACACACACACACACACACACACACACACACACACACACACACACACACACGCACAGACACACAGACACACGCACGCACATTTTGCTTCCTCTATGAGGAAGCAAAAATGTTGTAATCATCATAAAGACATTTTTCCATTAATGTCAAAGATTTCTACTTAATTATTGAATACCGATTCTTTAAATATTACATATGTATTGTAACGAGAATTTTACCGAACGCAGGAAAACCCAAGTTACAACCTTAAATTGTCCATTGTTACTTCTCTTCCTTATTTTTCGTTCCGAAGAACTGGGCGCCAGGCGCTTTCGCGCCGGAAGAGAAGCAACGTTAACAAATGACAATTGCCAGCCCAGGCTTGGCGTCAGCTGCAATACACAGAGTGGGGGGGGGGGGGGGGGGGCGGTAAGACCTACTGAGAGTTCGTGTTACTTATAAATAAATAATTCCAACAAAACTACGTACGGGACTCACAACGATTTAATGTATTCAAAAGATCAATGAATTTATAGAAACAAATAATTAATAAAAATGTTCACGTCAAATATCTCTTTTTAGTGGCCACACCTTGACCACTAAATAAATTATAACTTTTTAAAATAATTTCCCGACAAACAATAACGAACATTGACACGAACGCACACTCACACACTCTCAAATAAATAATTAACAAGAACCGGGCCGATCGCGTATAAAATTACAAAACACTTGAACGCGATAAACGACAAGGCCAATGAAATCATTTATCAAAATTATACAACACGTATTATGGCCTTGAAGTTGAGTCCCTCACGAAAAACCAAAGGACGCCATTAACGGGACAACGAAGGGCAAACATACGGACCACACACACACACTCACACACTTAAAACTATGGCTTTTCCGGGACGAAGGCTTAAGGGCGATTCGCGCACACGTTTGATAATTCACGGAGACTCTAGTTTTCTCACAACAATTTTACATTAAAAATGGCTCGAAGCCTCCAGCGAAGCACACTCACATGTCAGAGAAAATTCGTTATAACGCAACACACGACAAAGATCTTTAACGAAAATCATTCTCTACGCGGAGAGTCAAACACGACCGGCACGACCACACTTTACAATACAATTACAGCACTCGCGATTAAATGAAATAAATAAATACAATTGAGACCAGAAAAATAATAAAATAAATATGTGGGGAGCTCACCGAGACGAGAGACGGCAAATGAGTTACTCCTCGGACAGTTTTCTTCAACGGAGATTCAACGCACTTCCTCGTAATAATTAATATTTTGCGGGACGTCCTCCTCGCTCGACGATATCCGCGAAAAAGCCTTGAGTAATCGCGATCGATCTCGCTCGCGAACTTTGCTCCCCACCCTTAAATATTCAACCTGGACCTGGACCTGAACCTGGCGCCTCGCTAGGCGAATTGACAAATTAGCGCAGTTGTTATCGGGGCGCATCAAGGTTCGGTAGCTTGGTACACTGCCAACCATGCGCTAGGCCCTGTTCGAGCGCGTAAGCTCGAATCTTGCGCTGATATTATGTGATGTAAATGCTGACTAGAGGCCTTCCCCATTAGGCGATGTATTGTTTTTAGAGGTGTAGGTGAGGCAGCTGATGAAGTACGGAGAGCTGTTAGCTCGAGAAGTCCGTAGATTTTCCCGGGAAGTCAACGGGACGCATGTAGCGTGTCAAAATACAATCTCTCTTTTTCATTCGTCGATCGGTCTCTTTCTTGTCGGCGTACATAAAAAAAAATATAATCGAAAAATAATTAATAAATAGCCTAAGTTTCTTATTATGACCCTGCGAGATCGCCCTTGCGTCGAAGTTTGAGGAGAACGATATCAATCATTGTAACGCGCAATTTTGCAGCGTTACAGTATGTATATGAAAATTGATGTACGATATATGCATCCGAGCTTCCAATACCGGTATAGTAATTTTCATACAAATTTTTTTTACAGTGCAATGTCATCAAGACCCTGGGGACTATCGGCGTGCCAGCTACGGAGCCCAATGTTGGCACAGTTATCGATTGAATGTTCGATCGATCCTGGGCCGTAGTCAGGTTCCGATTGTTGGCTGCTGACTTGTTGCCGACATACCGCCGAGCGTCGGACGTACTCCGCGTATCGGGCAACCGCACCTGAGGTACCATATATTTTCTTGAACGTATATTTCCGATGTATTTTTGGCAGCAAAATGTTGGTTAATCAAAATATATTCCATATATATTTCAGATGTACGACGTTGATCCGAAATATATGTAACTTATATCCCTGATTTATTGGCAATATATTTTTTGCATATATCAAGAGACTCGGTAGTGTCTCGACGCGAAATACGTTAAATGAATTGGCCGGAAGCTACTAATAAGTATACTCAAGAATTGTTGGCGTGAAAATTTAGATGAATATAACTCGCAATCTAAGTTACGGAACGGATTTCCAATTACACGTTTACAATATAATTCAGATATAAGGTAAACGCCCCGGTACCCAACCATGTACAGTCTCCAACCACTGACACAAATATTCACTAAAATTAAGAAATTATGAATATGAAATAAATAAATAACTAGTGCTACCATTTTTGCAATTCTTTATGTCTGCATAGGCCAATAATAAAAATAGTCATTAATTTTTTTGTTTTTAAAGATATTGTGCACTGCAGACGCCGCTCAGAGGATCGGCGCATATCTTTTATCCAGTTCGTTAAGAATTGGCGTAACGTTGTTAAGCTTATTACGCTGTTATTTTCACGATTTCCACAATAATTCGTGGCTTGTCGTATTCGCGAATAAATAGAGTTTATAAATCTTCCATTAAAATTTGCGAAAAACCACTGCTAAGTCGTCAATTTCCATGGTTGGCTATTGGGGCGCATCCGCAGTATGCTGTACCGATATCCAACCGCGGCCTATTCCCGGCCAACACAAACTCGGCGAACATACCCTCTATGGCAAGTTGATGCCGTTTGCACGTCACGGTGAGCCTTTTTATTAGTTATTATTTATCATAAATTATCCCAAACGTTGAGTGTAATTTAAGAAATAAAATGAAGTTTCAACGAATCGCATAGCCTCGTATCGGCGGGTGGTTGCGTATAGGGGCATCCTTGGTCGGGTATTTAGACATTACCTGAAATCGGTGGTCGGGTACTAGTCCATCGACTTTCTCAATTGTTTCCTAACTTTAACAAAAAACTATACCCCTGACATGAATTAATGGATGCTTTTCGAAAAGTAGAAAAGCTAAGCTTTGCATTGGTTATGGTTACAATTATAGAAAGGTCATTTTAGTATACGAAATATAACTTTACAGTTTCCTGTTCTCTAAGATGGCCGGCTATTGGGGCGTTTACCTTAATCTTTCGATTGCGCCTGTTTGTGTTCCGATCGGTTCTGCCCATTCTGAGATCTCGGTATCCGTTCTGTCAATTTATCCAATTTATTATAAATGGATTCAGTAGACCTGTAGACCTGTAGACCGAGGTGTCGTCCGCTATCAGCCTTATATAACGCTCGCGTTTCGTTTCCGGGGTTCATTTAAGAGTGAAATTAATTTTTATTGATACTCGTGTACATACAATTATAACTGTAAGAAAGTAATGTGAATAAATAAAACGCAAATAAGCATTAAAAAAAGTTTTCCGGTAACCTGTAGACCCGTGGATGCATCAGCTGTCGACTGCTACATTTCGGTCTCGTATGTTACGCTTGTCATTCGCGTTCGGTTTTATGTATATTTCAGTGTATTAAAGTGGATTTTAGTGCATATAGTATTTTATTTGTGAAATGTGTAATAAATTAATTGAATAAAAATTCTACAATTAAATGTGCATATTATCATTTCCAAACAACTCGCTTTCTAACCTCGCCTCTGTATCCTGGTATTTAAATACTATCGATATAATCTTTATAAGAATTAAATATATTGCGTCGTTGTCGTCAACTTGCTTAATAAATAATGAACAATAGTTAAGGAATCTTTCCAGTGTGAAAAAAATCGATTTTTTTGTTTTATCCATTAGTATATGAGGTAAAACACGTCAAGTCGGCCACACGAATTTTTCATTTCAATAAAAAGTTTTCAAATTTTTTGAGGATGTTGGTCTGGCTGAAAACAAAAATTACAAATTTTTTTCAGACTTTTTTACCGCATATTTCAGCCGTTACAAAAAACTGAAAATAATAATCGTTAATTTTTTAACGCCAAAACTACAGCTCTCGCAAGAAAATCACATGAACAAAAAATTTAAGGTATTTAACGTTCGTTTCAATATATTTTTTGCAAAATCTTCCTTCTCTGTTTTATGCTATTTTTCAATGGAATAAAATTATAACATTTTTTTCTCCAAAACTGCGTTCCCGATTCGGCTAAAATTTTTACATAATGTTCCTTAATATGTCTAGAATCTGAGAAAAAATTGGTGAGATGGGCGGCGATTTCATTCCACTGTTACAGCTCTTCAAACGATCGAATACCAGGGCAATCTAAATGTGTAATTGCTCTGTACGTTCAACAGACTGTCTACATAATAATTCTAAAGCCTGCACTACATTTTTTGCATCGGATAGTTTTCTCTCTTCAATTTTTGAGTTTTTTAATAAATTTATTTTATCGACTGATGGAATTGAAACTTTTTTCCTGATGACACGTAATTCATCATCGTGCTCTTTTCTGTTCAATCGAAAATTGGCAAAACGTGGTGAATGAATGTCTCTTGAGTTCAATATTCACGTGCTCAATGTTACACGACCATCGTTCTGCGTTGTGAACACAAAGTGTGGACGACAGGTACGGGGGAATTTGCCAATTAACCTAATTTAAAAAAAAAATTAAATAACAACAAATAAACAAATGATGCGGACTTTAGATTTTTTCTATTGACAGTCTCAACCCTGTTGAACGCTGAGAGCAACACATTAGATTACCGTTATGTTCGATCATTCGAAGAGCTGTAATTGTGGAACGAAGTCGCCGCCCATCTCGCCAATTTTTTTTTCAGATTCTTAACATATTAAGGAACAAAATGTAGAAATCTCATCTGAATCGAGAACGCAGTTTCAGAGAAAAAAAATATTGAAATATTATTTAATTGAAAAATAGCGTAAAACGGAGTAGGAAAATTTGCAAAAAAATTTGTTGAAAAGAACGTTAGATCCCTTAAATTTTTTGTTAACATGATTTTTTTGCGGGAGCCGTAGTTTTGGCGTTAAAAAATTAACGATTATTATTTACAGTTATTTGTAACGGCTGATATATGCAATTAAAAAATTTGAAAAAATTTGCAATTTTTGTTTTCAGCCAGACCAACATTCTCAAGAAATTTGAAAACTTTTTATTGGAATGAAAAATTCGTGTGGCCGTCTTGACGTGTTTTACCCCATATACGATCACAAACATCCTCTCAAATTTTTAAAGCGAAATTCGAAATACTTCGCTGGCATACTTTATGGATCTGGCATCGCCGATTAGACGTACGTACACGATTTAGGTATATGAAATTTCTACACTCGAAACTTTGAACGCTTTTTTTTCGAAACGCCATTTTTCAAAACGGTGGACATTTTCCAGGGAGAATGCGAACGTTTTCAAATTTTAGGAGAACATTCTTCACGCTACTCTCTATCGTGCTATGGAAGCTTTTTTTTGTTTGATATTTTTTTGTTCAAACCGCCGCCATTTTGTCAATTTTTATTTAAAAAAGCCTCCATAGCGCGATAGCCAATCGCCTACTAATTAATAATCCGTTGGGTTTTTTTTTCAGATCAAATTTGCGACCCCTAGGATGTCCACCGTGAGGCTATCTTTTTTTATAAACATTATTTTCAACAATTAAAAAAGAAAATTTAAACAATAAAAATCGTCTTATAAATAGTATATTACACTACAAGGGCAGAAAGTTTGAAATTCCCGCACTGCCCATCATGATGCCCGAGGCGAAGCCTCGGTCATTCGTGATTACCTTAATATGTCATAATAATTTCAGATTGATAGGCGTATAGTAATCGTCCGAAAAAAAATCGTGAAAATAGGCTATTTTTCGGTCCGTCCCACTGGAAAGATCCCTTAATAGTCATTTGTACATATACCTATAACCCAGAAAAAAATTTATCGCAATGAATTTATATCCACAGGTACTTATCGTCAAGTGAGTGTTCAATTAAAGAATTGTCTGAAAATCATACTGCCTTGGATATAAGAGGTAGTAAATTTATTTTTCTTATCCATAACTATTTTAATGTTTGTCTGGGTTAAGGATATTTTTTATAATGATGATCACCTTCTATCTTTCATGTTAAACTATTTTGTCAAGTTTACAGTTATCAAATTAATCAGTCCTAATATTTTGTTTATTTTTTACTTATTGAACATCCTGCTTGCCCCTGTGTACAAAATTGGTGTCACAAGGTGTTTCTAGGAAGTTACTGTCTCGTGCGAGTATACAAATTTCAAATTGATATACTTGTGCAGAAGCTACAACGATATTTGGTTCGATAGTTATTTCATAAGAAAGAATTTATGGTAAAGTCTATATATTGTCTGCAAAAAACTCTTCAAATTTAAATGAGTATACTCTGATCGGACAATCATCTTACAAATAGACACAATTGTACATTGCGCAATTAGTTTTGTACATCGGTGTAACCTAAATTCTATAAAGGGTCAGTAGAAAGAATTTTTTTTTTTTTTTTTTTCATTTCCCCCCGTCTGGAGGCGTTACGCCTATTGCAGAGTCAGCCCTGGTCAGTAACCAGTCCCCCCTGGGAGTCTGGTCCGGATCAGTAACCAGGCCCCCATGTGGCCGCATCCGACTTCCCCCTCTATATCGCATTCGCCATAGCATTTCTGCCATGGGCATAGGGTAACTGCGGAAAACCTATGCTGATATAGCCGGTCTCGAGTTCGCCACACGACACCACCCATATAGCATTTTCATATACATTGCATATACATCGTATAAACATTTGCGGATATAGAATGTCCTATGTATATACGTTTGCACGTCGTATCACATCATATGTATATGAAATGTATCTGTAAAGGAGACACCTATTCATATACATCGAACATATACTGGATATCCATGAGGATATACATATTATGTGCACCGTATGTACATATATGTCCTGTCTAAAAAAACGGAAAAATTAATTACAAAATAATTATCTGAATTCATTGAATTCGGTTTATCTTGCACTTTTAGTTGGATATTCGGAATTATTGCATTGATCGGTACATATTTATTGCTGAAAAAAACACATGTAAATTTACTTGCTGTTGGTGGGAATCGAACCTGGATCCTCTGGGTGACTGCCGGCTGCCTTAGCCCACTCGGCCATTGACATCTTAGAAGATTTTTATTTTTATTGTTTATTTGAAGTATACTAAAAATAAAAACGCGTCAAGACTACATTCATTTAGAGGGTGGCGACCGAAATATATAAAATATTAATACAGTGGGTCATCTATCAATGTACTGACCCTTAAGGGGGGGGAGTCAGGTCAAAAATTTAAAAAAATCGATTATTTTTTTTTTCTGTAAAAAAATTCATTTCCATGTAATCTATCTACTAGTAAAGTTATAAGCCGGAATTCGCAAAAATGGCTAAGTTTCTACGGTACCATTCATATTTAATTTTCTCAAAAGTCGTAAAAATTACCAGAATATTATATTTGAAGTTTTAATTATTTTATTTATTTATTTTTGTTATATGCAGACATTATGGCCGATTTTTTGTTCACATAAAATAATTAAGGGTGTTAAAGAAAAAAAAAATCAAACATTTTTTTTTTTTTTTTCTCATCGGCAGTTTCGTTTAGTTAAGTATACCCTCTGAACCTGCAAAATCTTAGACCTGAATGCGAAAAAATGGCCGATTTCTGCAATATACCTGTTTTTTAATAATTTTTTTCTATATAATAAAAAGTTTATTACGTATTTGTAAATAAATTTTTATTTGTTTACCATTTTTTAAATCAGTTAGCGAAACGCGATACAAATGACGCGATGAGAGTGTGATGTCTTCAACGCAACACGTAACACTTACATTATATTCGAATTCGCGCGAATAATGGGACATGCGCTGTGATATCTTAGCACGTATCGCATGCGCAGCGTGTTACTGCCTCGAGAAGTTACTGCTGCTACATGCGAGACGCATAACCTCGAATTGACGTTTTTATTTTTCGTTCATATTATGTTATTAGTTTGATTCCGTTGGCCATTTACGGTTTTTTTTCAATCAATAGTGTTTAAAACAGAATCAACAATCATCAGAAGTGATCAGATATATAAATTTGTTATGAAGTGATGATTTAATGTTTGTGCAGCCCATTTGTGAATGTGTCAACACTGGATAAATTTTCAGTGATGTTGTCAATAAAAGTGATCATCCCCATATTATTTACAGGTTTTTTTTCAAATTATGCATTCATTTACTTATTTATTTGTAAAAAAAAAAAACATTTATTAATAGCATTATTAATAATATTCTGTAATCTGACTTGCAAATAATATTTTTATTTTGTTCATTAAAGGTACTAAGGTGCCCCAAAGGTGAAAACAGCATAAACATTTTTATTTGAGTGGTAAGCTTTAGATGCCATTTGCCGAAACTTGGTTTTAAACCTATTCTGCGCGTGATTCAGACCAAACTGCTAGGCAGATTGGGCTGGTTGACGTCTCATTTTCTTCTTCATGAAAAGATACACCGGCTAAATGGAGCAAAAGTTAATAAAAGGTAATATTTTTCAAGTGACATAATTATTACTAAATAAATTTTATGCTATTTTCTAAATCAGTTATTAATTTTGCTTTCAGAATGAAAAAAAAATATTTTGCTCCATTTAGCCGGTGTATCTTTTTATGAAGAAGAAAATGAGACATCAACTAGCCCAATCTGCCTAGCAGTTTGGTCTGAATCACGCGCAGAGTGGAAAACCTAAGACCTTTGCTTAAGATAATATAGAAAGGCATACGCAAGTCAGATGGCAGTAAAAAATCCTTTCATCGAGTACCAACAATATAGTTCATTGATCATTTTTATATGCAAGAGAATTTGGATGATATTGAATTTACAAATTTAATTATTTTGACCTGACTCCCTCCCCTTAAGAGACATTGAAAAATTCGGCCGTTAGACGGTCACCCATCCAAGCACTGAACTTGGAGAACTTGGAGAAACTCATATGCGGAGCGATCACGAATGCAAGTACTAATCCTTGCGGGAGTCCAAAAATTTCAATCCTGGCGTGGTCACCCATCCAAGTACTGACCTACGAGGCACTTAGACAAACTTTTTGTCATTTTTTTGGACTTTTTTTTTCAAATAAAAAACAATTCTTTAGTAGTTGCGAAGAACTCAATTTTTTTTTTAATCTTTGTGAGACACAAAGATTTTTAAAAATGCGGATAATTATTTTGTAATTAATTTTTCCGATTTTTTTTTAGACAGGACATAAGTGCACATACGGTGCACATAATATGTATATCCTCATGGATATCCAGTGTATGTTCGATTTACATGAATAAGTGTCTCCTTTACAGATACATTTCATATACATAGCCACATTGTATATCCGCAAATGTTTATACGATGTATATGCAATGTATGTGAAAATGCTATATGGGTACATCCTTAGGAAATTAATTCGTGGCCGTTTGATTTTCTTCCTATGTCCCATGGATTGCGTATACATGAAATATCTTACGAATGTGTCCGTACCTGCGCTCAGATTCGTATTATTCAAGTATGTACATAGAATGTGTTCTTGATATTCATGCGTGTATATATCTACATGTATATAGAATAAATATCCATAGAATATACAAGATATACTTTTCACATTAAGGACCTGAAATGGATATACATCGAATATCTGATGCTATACGAGCTACGTCACGTTTCGTCGAGAGCGTAAACACGGACTACAGCTGTACACCGAGAAAAGAGCTTATTCACTACAACAAAATATATTTAGTTGAGCTGTTTCTTAAAATATTTGTTAACAGTTACAAAATTTATTAACAGCAAATAAAAGTAAGTGTTCTCATAACAAAGTCTTATTCTAACGGCATTTCTGTCAAATGAACGATTTGCTTATGTAATTTTTTTGACATGAGTCGTTCGATGTTTATTATAAATAAAAAATGATTTGGGACAACAAGATTAAAGATAGTCAGGACAACTTCGGATTTGTAAAGGGGGGGGGGGGAGTCGGAGTCAGGTCGAAAGTTTAAAAAAATCGATTTTTTTTTTCTGTGAAAACATTCATTTCCATGTCATCTATCTATTAGTAAAGTTATAAGCCGGAATTCGCAAAAATGGCCAAGTTTCTACGGTACCATTCATATTTGATTTTCTCAAAAGACGTAAAAAATTACCAGAATATTATATTTGAATTTTTAATCATTTTATTTATTTATTATTGTTATATGCAGACATTATGGCCGATTTTTTGTTTACACAAAATAATTAAGGGTGGTGAAAAAAAAAGTCAAAATTTTTTTTTTCTCTTTGGCAGTTTCGTTTAGTTAAGTATAACCTCTGAACCTGCAAAATCTTAAACATGATGCCGAAAAAATGGCTGATTTCTGCAATATAACTGCTTTTTTATGATTTTGCTTCCTTATAGAGGAAGCTTTGTATTCATGAAAAAAATTTTTTCGAGATTTTTATGTCAGGACACTTATTTTTCTATATAATAAAGAGTTTATTACGTTTTTGTAAATACATTTTTATTTGTTTACCACTTTTTAAACCAGTTAGTGAAACGCGATATAAATGACGCGATGACAGTATGATGTCTCCAACGCAACACGTAACACTTACATTATATTTGAATTCGCGCGAATAATGGAACATGCGCTGTGATATCTTAGTGCACTGAGAAAAAAATATGGTCAGAGTAACCATATTTTTACTACAAACTATGTTTCCCAGAGAGGACGACAATGTTTTTATGGTTATCGTAACCAATAAAAATATAGTTATCACGTGCCATATTTTCGTAGTTATGTCAACTATTTCTGTATGTTAGTGGCAACTATTCGTTCTTTTACTATTTATAACGTATTTTAAACCATTGTAGAACAACAAAGGCATATAAAATATATAGTTATTTTCCAGTCATGTTTATTTATTCCTATCATCCTGTATAGTCAATGATGATGACGCCCATAGTTCAACATACTTACTATTGTTGCTAGATTCACAATACTTTTGTGTACTATAACACAAACATGGTGTAGAGCGAACGCTTCTATGGGGATTTATATACCATGTGAAATGAGTTCCCGTGAATAGTATGTTTTACATTTATTATGGTCCACACTCACTATCGATTTCGTTGATAAAACGAAGTGTGTATGTAAGAAGTCTTTTGTATATAATTACAAGTAATATCTAATATTTATATCTTTACTATATTCACTGATAGTAGTGAATATAGAAGAGCGGTATGTCGGCTTAGAGTGACTTTTTTTCCCAATACTCACTGTCGCCGCTGCTCAGTTGCGAGTCGGACGTCGTAGTAAGACAAAAATAAGAAGTGAGGAAGATTGAATATTCCACCTCTTATATAGGGGCCAGATGACAATTCGCTTGCGAGAACGTCCTATCCCGCTGGCCATCTATCGGAAGCGAGGGAACTAGGCAGCACGTGAGACTTGCATCATGGACGCTTGTAATAATGCATAGTATTCGCTGCAATATTTTATTGTTATATTCAACATCAATTTTTTGTCCGCAAGCGTCCATGATGCAAATCTCGCGCACTGCCTAGTTCCCTCGATTCCGATAGATGGCCAACGGGATAGAACTTTCTCGCGAGCGAATTGTCATCTGGCCCCTATATAAGAGGTGGAATATTCAATCTTCGTCACTTCTTATTTTTGTCTAACTCCGACGTCCGACTCGCAACTGACCAGCGGCAACAGTGAGTATTGGGAAAAAAGTCGCTCTAAGCCGATATCCCGCTCTTCTAAATTTACTACTATCAGTGAATATGGTAAAAATATAAATATTACATGTAATTATAAACGAAACACTTTTTGCCATACACACTTCGTTTTATCAACGAAATCGAATGTGATGGTAGACCATGATAAATATAAAACATACTATTCACAAGAAGTCATTTCACATGGTATATAAATCCACATCCAGTGGCACATGCCGCCCAAAGATGGCGATAACCAGGAGGAAAGGAGAAGAAGAAGAAGAAATCCACATCCAAGCGTTCGTTCTACACCATACCTTTGTTATAATACACAAAAGTATTATGAATCTAGCAACAAATAGTAAATATGTTGAACTACTAACCGATCTCATCATTTACTATACTGGATGATAGGAATAAATAAACATAATTAGAAAATGACAATGAATTTTATATGCCTTTATTGTTCTACAACCGTTCAAAATACTTTATAAATAGTAAAAGAACGAATAGCTGCAACTAACATAAATAAATAATTAACATAGCTACGAAATATGGTACATAGTAACTATATTTTTATTGGTTACGATAACCATACACTGAAAAAATGCATGATACAAACACGTAAAATATAGTGAGTTCTACTATACAAATAGTTATTCGTATCATAATTTAATCGTTGGTTACAATATTTATTGTTGCGGTAACAATAAATCATTACCGTCCTCTCAGGGAAACATATGTTATAGTAAAAGTATGGTTACTCCGACCATATGTATTTTAAGTAAAAAAGTTAAGTAAAAATATGGTTACTTCGACCATATTTTTCTCTCAGTGTTGATTTTCTAAATGTGTTAAATATATCATAATTTTATTGTTACAGTTTTAACGATAAGTTATAGTATTCTTAAGTGTGGCGCATATTTAGATGCACTATCCCAACTGCATAGTTTCCTTAACTTCACGACAATAGTTCGGTAAACCATATAAAAGCTGATTCAACTATAAAATATGGTTCCACATATTATAAATTTTTTACTATGGTATTATTGTTGGAGATACCATGGTCTTTTTTTTCAGTGTGCGTATCGCATGCGCAGTGGGTTACTGCCACGAAAAGTTACTTTTGCTACACTCGCGACGCATAACCTCGAATTGACGTTTTTATTTTTCGTTCATATTATGCTGTTAGTTTGGTTCCGTTGGCCATTTTCGGTTTTTTTTTTCAATCAATAGTGTTTAAAACAAAATCAACAATCATCAGAAGTGGTCAGATATGTATCATTTGTTATGAAGTGATGATTTAATGTTTGTGCAGCACATTTGTGAATGTGTCAACACCGTATAAATTTTCAGTGATGTTGCCAATAAAAGGGATCATCCCCATATCATTTACAGGTTTTTTTTCAAATTATGCATACATTTACTTTTTAATTTGTAAAAAAAAAAACATTTATTAATAACATTATTAATAGTATTCTGTAATCTGACTTGCAAATAATATTTTTATTTTGTTCATTAAAGGTACGAAGGTGCCCCAAAGGTGAAAGCAGCGTAAACATTTTTATTTGAGTGGTACACTTTAGATGCCATTTGCCGAAACTTGGTTTTAAACCTATTCTGCGCGTGATTCCGACCAACCTGCTAGGCAGATTGGGCTGGTTGACGTCTTATTTTCTTCTTCATGAAAAGATACACCGGCTAAATGGAGCAAAAGTTAATAAAATATATTTTTTAAGTGACATAATTATTACTAAATAATTTTTATGCTATTTTCTAAATCAGTGATTAACTTTGCTTTCAGAATGGAAAAAAATAGTTTGCTATATTTAGCCGGTGTATCTTTTTATGAAGAAGAAAATCAGATGTCAACTAGCACAATCTGCCTAGCAGTTTGGTCTGAATCACGCGCAGAGTGAAAAACCTAAGAACTTTGCTTAAGATAATATTGAGAGGCATACGCAAGTCAGATGGCAGTAAAAAATCCTTTCATTGAGTACCAACAACACAGTCCATTGGTCATTTTTATATGCAAGAGAATTTGGATGATATTGAATTTACAAATTTAATTATTTTTACCTGACTCCCTCCCCTTAATAGTTAACAAATCTATATTTGAGTAAAGTACTAGTTTGGCGTGATTGTTACGTTTGTTTACAACCGTCGACCCTCAGAGGATGAGTTCGTTTTCGCGCGATCCTCGACGCAATCACGTCACAGTCGTAGTTTGGCAGTGCGAGCGAAATAGTGCATAAGATGGACGAACTCCTCATTTCGTGGGGCTTACACGACGGTTTGGAAAAAGCTTTCGAACGTAAGTACAGAAGTATTGTACTAATAAATAGGTTCGAGCAGATACATGTAAGGAAGTCTAACGTTGCCACGTTACAATTGCAATTTACATTATTGTCTTTTGAGCGAGATGGGGATTGCCAATTCAATCTATGTCGGACGTATCATCGTAGAACTACCAACTGAAAACGTCGAGTACGTCAATTTGTCTGTTATTGACTCTCCAAGTTTCGAGGTAACATGACTTCGAGTAAACGGTATTACGCATAATCCGAAATGTAACTATTGCATAAGAAACAACTATTGCATAAGAAACGATTTTGATGAAAAAATTTCATCAAAATCGGCCAAGCCGTTTAGGAGGAGAGGAATGAGGAACACAATTACTCTGTGTTTATTTATATATAAAGAAGATGTGCTTTTCCAAAAAAAAAACTTTCCTAAAAATGTTCCTTTTACAAGAAGAAAATTACAAAAAAGAAGGACATCATATTAGCCATGTGCAATAGACATAGTAGGTATATTGATACGTATAAATCAAATACAAAAAGTGTAGGGTCTCTTCTAAATTACACGTAGTATTGTAGAAAACGCCAGAAAAATACATTTTCATATAGATCAAGGATCAAGAAAGAGTGCCTATGTTACGCAAAATAATATATATATTAATTTTAAGCACATTTATCAATCGAACAATAATACACTGTTATGGCATACAAAAACTTGGCGTGCTATTTTTTCTTTAAAGGGCTGTCGTCCATGGTTCATTAAAATAATCGAGGGAACAGGGGGAACGCCAACAATCCGAAGCCAGGATCAGAAAAGAGAAAAGTGTACACTATGAAAAATTCACTATGGAAGTTTGACAGTATTATTAAACTAAAACGCCTCAATACAAGTTATGTAATAAAATGAAAAGAAAAACAAACACGTCACAAATTTACTGCAATTTCGGAACTCTATGATTTATATCAAGTGAGGAATATTTTAAACAAAATGTCTTGCATTCGACTTGAAATTTCATGCTAATGGGAAATATAGAAATAACTTACAACGAAAATCTAATGACCACTGATTAGTTTTAGAAGTTTTATATGCAACAAAAACGTTAAAATTATAGCTCGGGCATAATTATACATTGTGACGTATTTTTCGTGAGCATAATCGGTAACAAATAAAATCAAATTTTATTCGGTAACTACATCACGATACTGTCACCTTCGGCCGTGCACTCTCGTTCGCGCATCCGCAAACTCGGTGGGCGCCAGTTAGTTTTTGTTTCACCAGTATTAACTAACCGGTATGCCCAAGGAATCGAGTTGATCAGGCTCGATTCCAATAGAATCGAAAGTTCGGAGCAAAAACTCACGATCGAGAACCAAATCAAAGAAAACGGTAGCTTAGTTAATTTTTGGGGTCGTGTAAAATTAACAAACGCAACTGGATACGCTTGCGAGAACGAACGGTTGCGGAAATGCACGGCCGCTCAGACTGCTAGGTTGTGGTAGAGAGGGTCGAGGTATGACCCAGTAAATAGCTTTCTTAATACGAGATCTTTAATCGAAAATCTTCGATTAAATTAATTAAAATGCGAGAACAACTCACCCAAAATTATTGCTGCTAATTCCGGGGAACGATAACAAAATCCCAGAGGAATTACGAGAACACAGTGCACTCACGGCACTGAATAAAGTACGGGAACTTTAGTTTTATTCAATCGAATAAAACTCACGAAAACGAGAGCGTATAGCGTACGATGTACGCTGGCCACAGAGCGCGAGAACTACGCGAAAGACGCGCGCGCGAACGACAGAAAAACGGTCAACACGGGAGCGCTTAATTAGACCCGAGGCACCTCGGCGGTGTCCCGAGCCAGACTGATTGTCTCCAGCAATCATCGAAATCTCGTCATAATAATTATGAATCCCTCCCAAAATCCCTTACTCGAGAACTACTGCCCTCTCCCTCGAATAATCACCTCGTAACTATATCGGGAACGCAAATCATGTCGGTAACATTATCGAAATCTATACAATCGCCTCCCTTAATGCTTCGCGCGTAAACGGGCCTTCTCAGCACACCTATGCACTATACTGCAACAGGATGCTCCATCCTTTGCAAACAACCAACAAAACTCCACCCGTTCTCTAGCGCAATACATTTTCTCAATAGGGCGCCGGATTTACACCGGTCTACAACTAATCGCAAGACTCGTTCGGTGACTCTTGTCTGCCGGGCTGCTCGTTTCTTTGAGCTCTCATCCTCGCGACAGATTTGAGTGCACCGATCTACCGAAACTTTACAACAAAAATAACAAAACCTAAGAATTACAATTCTTAGCTAAACCGAGAACGTAAATTCGAGAGAAAGCAGCTCGAAAACGCTGAAAAATAGCAAGTAACAATAACACAAGCGCTTGTGATCGTGATTTCCAAAAAATCACGTCACAACATGATATATATGGTCGCCAAAACACTTCTGTTTTGCAACCGTTGTAAACTGTTTGCGTCTGTTGAAAAAGCAGTACCTTCGTACTGCTTTTTTCCACTACTATAATTTCGGCTCTCGTCGAGATATCATATGCATTAATATTGGATGTTCAGTTGGACTTCAATTCTATAGACAATATCTACTTCTTTACCCATTTAAAGTTATCTGAGCGGTGGAGTTATCTAACGTAACATCAGAGGCTAGGCTTACAAACTCACGATGCTACGACGTCCTGACTTGTCTGTTTAATGGAAGCCCAATATATATTGCGATGACTTTTCCCCTCTCCCTCGACCATTTTAATGAACCATGGACGACAGCTCTTTAAAGAAAAAATAGCACGCCAAGTTTTTGTATGCCATATCAGTGTAATATTGTTCGATTGATAAATGCGATTAAAATTAATATATATATTATTTTGCGTAACACTTTTTCTTGATCCTTGATCTATATGAAAATGTATTTTTCTGGCACTTTTACGTAGGGACTTTTTCTTGATCCATGATCTATATGAAAATGTACTTTTCTGGCTTTTTCTACAATACTACGTGTAATTTAGAAGAGACCCTGCACTTTTGGTATTTGATTTATAGGTATTAATATACCTACTATGTCTATTGCACTTGGCTAATATGATTTCCTGCTTTAAATTTTTTTTTTATAAAAGGAACATTTTTGAGAAAGTTTTTTTTTTTTGAAAAGCACATTTTTTATAAGCATAATTTTTCGAAAAACGATTTATTTTGAAGTACTTGGCGTCTGTTTTTAACTTTTTCAAATACTTAAATTTCCATGCGGGAACATTCGGAAAATAACATCCTACATCAAAATAGGCACCAACAAAATATTCCCTCCCCCCTTTCCGCCGGGTTTTCATTCCTGGACTCTGCCGCCCACCGATACACACACACACGGGTATACGTTGTTGCGTCCCGTAACTTTCGGGTCTTACACCCTTAAAAGAGAATTTACGTGAAGACGCTGGGGTAGGCAAATAGGAGGGCCGCTACGCCTAGGACGTGCGACTGAGTGTCTATGAGCATTTAGCGCGGGTCTAGGTGGGCCCTCAAACTACGAGAATTGGAGCTCGCGTGTCCAATATATATGGACCTAGATTATTACTGAAACATTTAGATTAGGATCGATGGACCGTGGATAATTCGATTCCGGCTTCATACAGGAGACAGAGCGTCCTCGAACTGTGATGTCGAGATGTTTACAGGAATGGCCTAACCACTAAGGGGTCCATGTACCTAAAGCCGCCTAGACGTCTGCGTCATTCTTTGTCAAGAGTCGATAAACCTGAGAGCCATAACTTTTGCAATGCGACGTTGGGAGTCACACGTAGCCATCGAATGTTTTAAATAAGATAGGTACGTGAGATCAAAGACAAAGAAAGGATTGTCAATCCCGCATAAGGCATCGGCCGTCGACCTGTTTTTTTTTTGGTGGTGCTAACTCCAGTACGCACAGTTCGTCTTTCGACCATATACAATCCTAGGAAGAAAGTGCTATATCGCGAACGAATTCTGTTGAATATAATTATACATATGTCATCGGTCGCCAGATGACAACTAATAACCAAGCGACGATTTTATATACCGACACGTCCAGTGAGATCACCTTTCGGCAGGGCCAAACTTCTCAGGAATGACCGTACCCACACAGTGCAACTGAGAAAGAAGGCGTATCGAGGCTGTGAAGATTGCAGTGGGCCAGAAGAGGATAGACGTAGCAGAACGAGACAGCACGAGAACGTTATACCGAATCGACTCCACAGCGCGTGTGCGGGAGAAGGACGGAGCGCTGCAGCCTATCACGATCCACGCTACAGCGAGGGCACTCCATAACGCGTGTATAAGAAGAGAATGAAGAACCAGGAAGCTACGCAAATACGGAACAATTAGCAGCAGGAGTGCCTCAAGGCTCTATCCTTGGTCCAGTACTCTTTCTATACTACCTGAATAATATTCCTCAGAATAAAAACACTAATATAGCGCTATTCGCTGACGACACAGCATTATATTCAGCCTCATGGCAAAAAAGACAAGCACTTAATCACATACAAAAGCATCTAGATATTTTAACAAAATATTACGATAAATGGAAAATTAAAATCAATGAAAACAAAACAGAATTAATCATATTTAGCAAGAAGAAAAAGAAAGAAACGATACCACCCTTAATACTAAATAAAATTATCATAGAACAGAAAGACACAGCGAAATATCTAGGAGTTCACTTAGACAAAAAATTAACATTCAATAAACATATACAGGAAACAATAAGCAAAACTCACAAAATAAAGGGAATGCTATATCATCTGCTATGCAGAAAAAGTGCACTAAAGATAAAAAACAAAATTATACTATACAAAGCTATAATCAAGCCTTTAATGCTATATGCAGCTCCAATCTGGAGCAGCACTGCCAAAACGCAAATTAATAGATTACAGATCATATAAAATAAACTACTAAGAATGATAACAAACGCAAAACTTACAGAAAGTAATGCGAACATACACAAAAAGACACAGGAAAAAAGAATCTACACGGAAATTTTCAACGTAACTAAAAAGTTTTTCACAACACAAATTAAAGACATAGAATTAATAAAAGAAGTAGGGGTGATGACGCACGAAACAGCACCATACAGAGTTAAGGGTAAGTTACCTCACCATATATTGATGTAAAGACAGGACAATGTATATAGCTGTAAATATTATAAGTTAAGTTAGGCCAAGACAAAATAAAGAAGCTAAAGGGATTTTTTTCAAATTTTTTATTCCCGATAAAGAAAATAAAAATAAAATATAAAATTAACTAAGACGTAATAACAATTAAAATCTAATTTAGTTAAGGGGAGGGAGTCACGTCAAAAAAATTGAATTTGAAAATTCAATATCATCCAAATTCTCTTGCATATAAAAATGGTCAGTGAACTATGTTGTTGGTACTCGATGAAAGGATTTTTTACTGTTGTCTGACTTGCATATGCCTTTCAGTATTAACTTAAGCAAAGATCTTAGGTTTTCCACTCTGCGCGTGATTCAGTCGAAACTGCTAGGCAGATTGGGTTAGTTGACGTCTCATTTTCTTCTTTACAAAAAGATACACCGGCTAAGCGGAGCAAAATATTTTTTTTTCATCCTGAAAACAAAGTTAATCAATGATTTAGAAAACAGCATAAAATTTATTTATTATAAATTATGTCACTTAAAAACTATTACCTTTTATTAACATTTGCTCCGCTTAGCCGGTGTATCTTTTTATGAAGAAGAAAATGAGACGTCAACCAGTCCAATCTGCCTTGCAGTTTGGTCTGAATCACGCGCAGAATAGGTTGAAAACCAAGTTTCGGCAAATGGCATCTAAAGTTTATGACCCAAAAAAATTTTTTTGCGCTGCTTTTACCTTTGGGAAATCTTAGTACCTTTGATAAACAAAATAAAAATATTATTTGCAAGTCAGATTTCACAATATTAGTAATCATTTTACAAATAAATGTAATTTTTTAATAACAAAAAAATAAGTAAATGAATGCATAATATTTTTAAAAACCTGTGAATAACACAAGGATGATCGCTTTTATTGACAACATCACTGACAATTTATCCAGTGTTGAAACATTCAGAAATGTACTGCAAACACATTAAATCACCACTTCAAAAGAAATAATACATATTTGAATAATTCTGATGATCGTTGATTCTGTTTTAAACACTGTTAATTTAAAAAAAAACAGCAAACGGCCAATGGAATTAAGCTAATAACATAGTATGAACAAAAAATAGAAACGTCAATTAGAGGTTATATTGCTCGAGTGTAGCAGAAGTGAATTTCCTGGCAGTAACACGCTGCGCATGCAATACGCATCAAACTATCATAGCGCATGCCCCGTTATTCGCGCGAATTCAAATATGATGTAAATGTTACTTGTGGCATTGGAGACATCACACTGTCATCGCATCGTTTATATCGCGTTTCACTAATAGTTTTAAAAAATGGTAAACAGATAAAAATTTATTTACAAATACGTAATTAATTTTTTAATCTATAGAAAAAAATCATTAAAAAACAGGCATATTGCAGAAATCGGCAATTTTTCGGCTTTATGTCTAAGATTTTGAAGGTTCGGAGATCATACTTAACTAAACAAAGCTGCAGAAAGTGAAAAAAAAGATAATTATTAAATTAACAAAAAAAAAAAAATTCAACACCCTTAATTATTTTGTGTCAATAAAAAATCGGCCTTAATGTCCACATATAAAAACAATAAATAAATAAAATAGTTTCAAATTTAAATATAATATTATGATAATTTCTTAAGATTTTTGAGAAAATAAAATATAAATGGTACCGTAGAACTTGGCCATTTTTGCGAATTTCGGCTTATAACTTTACTAACACATAGATTACATGGAAATGAACATTTTTACAGAAAAAAAAAATTCGATTTTTTTACATTTTTTGACCTGACTTCCCCCCCCTTAAGCCCCAAAGAAGGGTAGGAATAAAATACATACGGCAAAAACTGTAAAAAAAAAAGAAATGTGATACTTATTAAATAAAGAGAATCGTTGAACTGAAAAGGAAGCTACGCAAGACGAGAGCGCAAGGAGGACAGCATCATAGGCCTACAAGCAGCAGAAGGAAGGCGACGGAACTATAGGAACTCTCCTTCTCCGCCTGTGGATACCCCGACGTCCCCTTGATGACTCCTACGGTTTAGGAACAATAAGATTTAAATAATAATTATTTAAAATATATATATTGTAACAAAGTAGATTGTTTACAAGCTTCGCCCTGTAGGCCGGCTCGAAGGCCATCACACGCCGCTCATATTTGGTTTTTTTTTATAATTCGATTATATTCTAGATTTAGTCGAGATTTATATTTTGTGTAGAGATCACGCTTTCCCTCTCCCCTCCCCATTAATATCCCTGGTATGTGTGCGTAATTTTAAGGAACGAAGAGCAACGAGGCCCGCAAGAACGAGATAGAGAGACTACGGCCGATTAGGCAGAGTGACGTGGAGAGAGTGTGGGCTGGAGAATAATCATCTGACCCCGGACAGCATCTACAGCCAGCTGATGAGTACACTCCG
Organism: Ephialtes manifestator; assembly: GCA_963970395.1. Lineage (NCBI taxonomy): Eukaryota > Metazoa > Arthropoda > Insecta > Hymenoptera > Ichneumonidae > Ephialtes > Ephialtes manifestator. Next base: position 8,895,351 of record OZ019980.1, read on the forward strand.
CACCACACGAGTAGCCTCCACGCTCATGTGGACATATGTTGGAGTTAGCCGCCCAACTGCGTGAGTGTACTCGCACTACAAGGATCGCCAGCGGCAGTCAAACAGCCCGCGGCGATCACACCATCCAGCTGCGCTACATTGCTCCGCCGCAGCACCGATCGAACGCCACTGACCAACCACACTCGATCCGCTGATCGATGCCGACGCGCCGTAGTGCTCTCGAGCCGACAACATCGAGGAAGAAGGCGAAGGACATTGTTATTTACTTCGAGCCTGGCCGTCGTCGCGTTAGGAAGATCCATTATATTATAAGTCGAGAGTAACCGTGGGAGATTGTCCACGGTACCAATTGTGAGTGTTTGTGTGTGATCGAGTGAGTGATTTTTAATATATTTTTGAGACCCTTTTTCGCCCCTTCAGCCCCGTATTTTTCCGGATTCAAGTGTTATTGTTTTTGTATTACGTTAACCGGCTGCCACCTCGTGGAACCCGGCATTTTCCGATAGAGTTAAGTAGTGTTTATTTCGAGTGTTTCCTGCGTGCGAGGTAGTGTGATGGTGATTGCGACCACCTCGGCGATATTTTTTTAGTGCGTTATTTTTTTCCCCCCCCATTATTATTTTCGCCCGTATTATTTTCCCATTATTATTTTGCCCATCATTATTTTCCCATTATTAGTTTGCCCATTATTATTTTCCCATTATTATTTTGCCCATCATTATTTTCCCATTATTAGTTTGCCCATTATTATTTTTCCATTATTAGTTTTGCCCATTATTATTTGCCATCATTATTTTCCCATTATTAGTTTGCCCATTATTATTTTCTTATTATTATTTGCCATCATTATTCTCCCTTATTATTTTTCCGTTTAGTTTGGCCCTGTTAGTGAATATTCCCCCCCCCCCTCCCTTCAGCCACACCGAGGTAATAATTAAGTAGCCATCGAGTTCGGGAATTCACGTCCTTGAGACCTGTCTCTTCTTCCAGCTAGCCGTGCCCGCGTATTATTATTTTTGAGTTCGATTTTCTTGTGTTTGGAATTATTAAACGACCGTGAAACGTCACCGGTAAAGTAACGTTGCTACCCGATACGTAGCTGGCGCCCATTCTCCCCGTACATTCAGTTATTGCCATTTTTCCCCTTTAATCCAATTATTTCTCTTTTCCCCCGTGAATTCAATTATTTTTATTCCCCCCCCCCCCCCCCCCCGTTAGCGAAAATCCCTCCCTTTCCCCTTGCCCTGATATTCATTTAATTCAAGCGATTATATTAAGTTCATTCAGAGTATTTTATCGAGTCTTTTCTTTTGTTTGTTATCGAGATTTTTTTGTTTGGGTATTAAATAGACCTTTGTTATTTTGCTCATAATTATTTTCTTCTTTATTTGGTATTTTTCACTAACCCCTTCCCCCTCCTAATAAAAAGGGAAGCCGGTTATAATATATATATATATATATATATATATATATTATACGAGTTAACTATGACGAGGAACGATTCCGTTGCCATCGTCACAATATATATATATATATATATATATATATATATATATATATATATATATATATATATATATATATATCTATATTATAAAAAGATCTCGCCGCCGCCGCCGCCGCCGCCGCCGCCGCCGCCGTGTCAAGAATCGAGGGACTTAGAATAATTCGGGCTCAGGGCTTGGTGGAAGGGGGGGGGAGGGGGGAGGGGGGAGGGTGGCACCCTACGGGGGGCACCCTTCGGAGGTGGCACCCTTGGGTAGGGGGCGATTGCGAGCGCGCGCAGCGCGCGAGCCACAATAAAATCCTAGTATATATATATATATATATTGTCACAATATCTCTCTATATTATAAAAAGATCTCGCCGCCGCCGCCGCCGCCGCCGCCGTGTCAAGAATCGAGGGACTTAGAATAATTCGGGCTCAGGGCTTGGCGGAAGGGGGGGGGGGAGGGGGGGGGGCACCCTTCGGAGGTGGCACCCTTGGGTAGGGGGCGATTGCGAGCGCGCGCAGCGCGCGAGCCACAATAAAATCCTAGTATATATATATATATATTGTGACGAGGCGTTAGTACATGCTCGCATCAACGCGCTGGGCCTAGGGTGCTCGTGCACCGAGGCCTCACGAAAGCCAGCGTGGCAACCGAATCGTTCCTCGTCATAGTTAACTCGTAGCGTTATTCGAACATTTGACTGCCGTGAATATCACTTACAGGATTCTCAGAATTAGAGCAAAGGGTCGGAAGGCGCTCGCGACGTCGGAGGATGGAAGGAGAGATGGGGACAGTGGAACAACGCGACGATCGACGAAGTCGATCGATGGCAGGCCGTGACCCCCCACTCCGGACGTCCGAGGCACGCGTAACCCGGCATAGCGTGCGATAATTATCGAAAAGAATTTTAGTTAGCTTCGAGCCGTGAGCAGAGATAATAAGCCTCCGGCGAGTAACTCCAGTTAGATTGCCCGTATAGGAAATGCCAGCAGTTACAACGGGGCCAATGATTGGGCGAGTATTGGCTACCAACCGATGATAGCCAGTACTGGTTGACTATCGAGCCATCGTTGGGGCCAGCAGTGGCCCGCGGCCGCGACCAAGTAAAAACTGCCAGCATTTTGTCACGTCTGGCCCATTGCTGATAACCAGCGATGGCCGATAGACTTATACCCAGCATGGGCTGCTGCAGTTTTCCACGGCTGGGCTATTGCTGGTGCCGATGATTGCGCCATCGGTACTATGAATTCCTACAATATCCTGCGAGTCGTGGTGGGCGAGAGGTGGAAATCACGCGTCAAATTTTACAATTAGAATTTTACATTTTCTAGGGTCCAATACGTTTCTCACGTATGTCATCCAGGCGTGGGCAGACATGGGCCATTACCCTCATGCCAATGATTAACATAAACTCAATATCGCGCATCGTCAGCACGTTAGCGACGACCATCATAAAAAACATATTTCCTTCCCCACCATTTAAACAAGATTTTGCACTTGGAATTTTTTGTGTCGACCATTTTTATCCTTTATTTTCGGGTTTAGATTAGTAATGAATTATCTTAAGAAGCCTGAGTACTCAATTTTATCAAAATGAAGTCACTTTTTATATATTAGCCGCGATATTGGATTCAAAAAGGCTCTCTGTTTCGTGTTTCATACAAATTATATAATTTATTGTCATTTGGACGGCCATATTGGATCCTCCATTTTGAATTTCTGAATTCAGATTTGAGTTCTTTAATCAGTGGCTTCAAAAACATCCGTGTACCAAATTTTATCCAAATCCATTATGGACTTAAAGTATAAGAAACCCACATACTCGGTTTGGTCTAGTGGTTAGCGTGCAGGTTAGGTAGTTATGTAGTTTAGGTAGGTCGTATAGGTCGTAGGTTCAAATCCCGCCAACATCACTTTCCCGAAAGCTATCGAAAAATTTGGATCGGTGGACAATTTCCTTTTTTTTTCAAATGATAATAGAATAACATGATTAAAATTATTGGAGACGGTCCGTTAGGAAATATATCTTTTTAAATTAATAATTGATTACTAAATTAATTATACTGAATATTTCCCGCCGTTACTTGCCCAATACTGGCCGTTTCCCGGGCCGCATTGGCCCCCAGTACCCGGTCGTGCACAACTACCAGTACTGGACCGAAGTTATCATCCAGTAGTCAAGCCAGTGCTGCACCAGTGCTGGTTACCCTTGCCGCGCCGTTGCTGGAAGGCTGGCCGCCAGCACCGGCCCAATGCTCGGCCAATTGTTAGCCCCTATACGGGTGGGAGCGTCACACGAGTGTGAACCCAAACGAGTGAAGAAAAAGAATAGAAACGAAGATCGCGCTCGAGCAGTACTCGCGCATCTTCGATAGATTTTGTTACCGCGTCGAGCGTGTTACAACGTGTTTCCGCGAGCATAAGCGAACCGTGCGCATGCCGACGGTAGCAGTAGTGATCGAGAGAATAATAATTGGCTGAGTGGAAGCCGCTTCGCTAGGATTTTCATAAGAAGCAGAGACTCGAGAGGACCGGCATCGCAGCGAGGATCGAGGCCAGCAGCGTAGGAAAAGGTAGGCGCACGTGGTTTTTTTTTCGAGATATTGTCCGCGTCTGTAGAATCCTTCTCTATATTGTCGGCTTCCCCGAATCGAGGAAAAAGGCTCCTCGAATTAGTAGCGTTGCGTGCGAAATAACCTGCGAATTATGTTCGGACCCGAGTCAATTGTACTTAATTTATTACATTGATAATTTCCTAAGGATTGATTAAATCGGTATTTTACGATTATTTAAAATAGAATAACTTGTTCGCGTATTTGATTTCGCATACCCCGAACTGCACCCCTTTCCAGCTAGCCGGTAGACCGGTGAAGAAAACGACAAGAGCAACGAAAGATGATTCCCTGGCTTTCGGGAATTTAATAGAGAGCCTGGCGCCCAGCGAAAATAAGTAAATAGTGTGGAAAGTGCGGAGATAATAAAAGAGTGTGAAAAATTCTGGGCGTCGTTATATTTGGTCGGCGCTCCTTGTGAAGTCGCCGAAATACTTCCAGGAGGGGCTCGTTACAATATATTCACATAATTACATGTATATTCATATTATAGTTATTGGCTAAATTTAAGGTTTATTCCATTAGCTTCAGGATATTGTTAATTGATTATTTAAATTGTTTCGATCGATTTAGAGATCGAGATTTCTCTAAATTAATAAACTAAATTTTTTAAATCAAGTTTGTTAATTTTCAAAAATAAATCCGCATGTATAAGTTTGTCGAGATCGAAATCATTATCTTTGAAAATATATGAGTTATTGTTTATCGTTTTCAATAATTATTAATTGTCAATTGACAAATCGTTGCCTTTGGAAATTCAGGAGATTTTTGCAAATGAGATTGGCATAATTTACTATAGATCGTTCAATTTATTCATAATCGATAACTGTTAATTATTAATATTGACACCATAGTGTTAATAAGCTAGCTCTAAGAGAAAAGGCACGGTGGGGACGACTGAATGAACTCTAGTGTGTGCCCCCTCCCAAGGGTCACCATTTGTATATCTTCGGCTGTCTATATACGATGCAGCCCTTAAGGCTTCGAGTTAGTCCTGGTCTTCAGATTTTTCGTGCATAAGCTTCAATTCGCCGCTCAGAGTCACACTGGTTACCCGAGCCTTTGTGGTAGCCGAATTTTTCAAATCCGTCGTTCTCCAGTCTTAGTTACTTCTAATAATTGCAAAGCGAAAAGTACAGTGTTCTTTTTCTGTCATTTAAAAGCTGTTTTATCTCGAAAGTAAATCAGAGAATTTTAAAGAATTAATTCAGTGTTGTGACTACTTTATTTGCCGTTATACTCACCGACCGCTCCACAACCGACTCCTGAAGCCGTTCCCGCTGCAGTTTCCAGCCACCAGCCCACTTCGTGTTCATCTACCCATCAGCTTTACACCAGCACCGGTAGGTCTAGTTCTTATTATTTAACAAATTCGAAGAAACACCCTTAGGCCTTTTCCCGAGCTTTTGCCCGAAAGGGTAGGCTCTAAACAAGGCCACAACACCCATCCGCCTTTCTGATTCACCTATAATCTAGTGTAACAGGGAGAGACTCACTCTTCTTTGCCTAGAGTGAATTGATGGCAGAAATGGATCTGTGCCGTAACACCGTCATAATATCCGATCGAAAAATATCCGGCAAGGAGTACTTTGCGAGAGTTTTTTGTCGCCGGATATGAGATTACTTCGGGATATTTTTACCTATTTCAAGATCTTTTAGCACAGGATATTTTAAGAAGGACATTTTGTTGCGGTTTTTTTTGTCGCTGAATATTTTGCGACAGGATATTATGACGGAATTCCTCTAATCTACTATGCCTCATTTTAGGCTTAACATATTTAGCTAATATTATATTTTTATCCGTCTTTCATGAAATTATCCGGGACCTAATAAAAAGTTTTTATCTCGTGTATCTCTGATAATTGCAATTGCTATAATTATTTATAAATTATTCCGTTCGGTGAGAGATTGGTTACTAATAAGCCGATCCAATACGTAGTAGCCGAATAAACAATATCACTGACAGTGTACGTTTGTCTGTTTTCATATTTACCAATGTTATTTGTCAATTCAACGTAACTTCTGCCTGTATTCTCCGCTAGTTGAGTAAACTGTCTTGAGTCGATATCATCCCATGGACCTCCAAAATGATAGGCCTTTAACCGTCAAATCTTATTGGGAAAATATTCAGCTGGCAAAATTCTCCCTTGCTAAGATCCAAGCTTCGAAAATTCTGCGCCTATAGCTTTAATCTAATCCCGGATCTTTCTACTAGTTATAACAGAGAGTCTGAGTCGTTCCATTTTGGTCTTATCTTGAGCTGCCATAAGATGAACAAACGATGACTAAGAAATAAATCGAAAACGTTAAAAGCCGGGGTGCCATTCCCTGTAACGGTTTTCTGACAATGACGGTGTAACTATGGCCGAGTTCCGCTTTATTTTCTCGTCGATTACTCTACGACCAAGAGCTTTTCGTAACTTTAATATTCGAAGAATCTTTCTCGCTTTCCCTACTCCACGTCGAGACTTTATTCCGACATTCCGAGGTGCCAAGCATATCCCGGTGCGGTGGATCTCTGGCCAGAGTTCCCGAGCTGTTGCCGCTGCCACTGTAACTTTTCTCGGCTAGGATTTTCTGTGGCGGGCGGTACTCTCGTATTCCAAAAGCCATGTCCCGCTCTTACCCGGCTAAGCGTTTTCTCGCAGTTATACGTTGAAAAGTAAAGTTGCTCTGTACTGCAAAGTTGGCTAATTTAAAGTGGCCTCGGATCTCGCCAAGCAGAATTGCAATTAAAAGCGAGATTCTGTATATTCAGAAGTAGGATATCTATAAAATCCATTTAAATGGAAATATTTTGAGCTAATGCAAGCATTTGCCACAGCAGAACATACAATTATAGATAGGATATCCCATGGATCTTTAATATTGTAATAGTAGATTTCCTTCTTTAAATTTTTTTTTTTTTTTTTTTTTTGAAAAAAGAAATTTTTTAAGAAAGTTTTTTTTTGGAAAAGCACATTTTTTATAAGAATAATTTTTCGAAAAACGATTTATTTTCAAGTACTTGGCGTCTGTTTTTAACTTTTTTTAAATACTTAAATTTCCATGCGGGAACATTCGGAAAATAACATCCTACATCAAAATAGGCACCAACAAAAAATTCCCTCCCCCCTTTCCATCGGGTTTTCGTCCCTGGACTCTGCCGCCCACCTACATACACACACACACGCGGGAATCCGTGATAATATAGGGTCGAAAAATATCCAGGAAGGAGTACTTTGCGAGGGTTTTTTGTCGCCGGATATGAGATTACTTCGGGATATTTTTACCTATTTCAGGACCTTTTAGCACAGGATATTTTAAGAAGGACATTTTGCCGCGGTTTTTTTCGTTGCCGAATATTTTGCGACAGGATATTATGACGGAATTTCTCTAATCTACTATGCTTCACTTTAGGCTTAACATATTTAGCTAATATTATATTTTTATCTGTCTTTCATGAAATTATCCGGGACCTAATAAAAAGTTTTTATCTCGTGTATCTCTGATAATTGCAATTAATATAATTATTTATAAATTACATTTATAAATTAAACACGAGGGAGAAAAAGTTTTTCTATCGAATGTTGAAGGCAACTTTTCAGCACGACACCGTCACTCTATGATGTTCGCACGTGACGACTTGTGATAAGTGCATTTTCTCGGTCGAGGACTGAAAACACTTTTTATATATTCAACCGGACAATATTTCCAGTTGGAATTAAACAAATAGAATTGAAACTTCAGAATACGAGACGTTTCTTTAGATCAGTGAATGAATGTATTTAGTTTAAGCGTATTGTTTTATTTAAATGTTCTCAAAGGTACATTATATATACATATATATAGGTACATGGAATCAATCAACATTGCACTTCAATAAAGTAGGAAAGACCGGCGCTAAGTGAAACGCGGGGCAAATTCAAACACTATAACCGGCTTCCCTGTTTTTATTAGGAGGGGGAAGGGATTAGTGAAAGCTAAATACCCGTGAAGAAATCTTATCAAGGTTCTTCCAAGGCTCCGATTAATATTCCCTAATTCTCTTAGGGGCCTTATGTGGAAGCCTCATAGGGTTTCGCAAATGATGGTCACGCTTTTTTCTTCGGGACTTTAAAGGCAAAATAATGAGGATCTTTTAAGGCTGCCCTACTAAGTCCTTACTAAAATACTAAAGAAATTTAATTTAAAAATATATATTTGTTATTTGTAAATGTAGATTTTAAACGCTGTTGATTAATTGTTGTAAGGGTTTCGGCAATGGAGCTCCATTGCCGAAACCCTTACAACAATATATTTGTTATTATTTAGTTGAGTAATGCTGCACTTTTAATTAGATATTTTGTCTTTCTCTACACGATGGTACATATTAATCACTGAAAAAACATATTACATTTTTTTTTTACATTGACGGAAATCGAACCTAGAACCCTCCGGATGGTGTAGTTGCGCTGCGTCTTAGCTCTCTTGGCCATTCAAATCATATGACAATGCCATTTTTTTGTCTTTTTGAATGACTGTAATATGAAATATGAAATAAAATTAATGTAATATAATCATAACTTGATAGATTTACATGACTGCGTCTGATGTGTAAAAATAAAAGCACATTCAGTTATGTTATTACAGAAATTGGGTATATCGAATAGGGTACATTGTATCGTTGTTGTCATCTATAATTATATTCCACAAAATTGCTTGTTTTATCGTTTGCGCGAATTAGTTTGTTTGTATGTAGGTGCGTGACTGTCTGACTGACCTGAGGGCCAGTATTAGAATGGGTGACCACCTGGTTGACGGTTATCAGTTGGATAGGTGACCACCAATTTTGCCATGGAAACCTCGGATTGCCAAATAAGATCCTGATCTGGCAAATGTATTATTGATTTGTTTACTTTATGCCATGGTTAAGCCTGACTGGGCCTTTAATTAATTAACTTATCAAGGTCTTATTAAACTTCACCATGGCCCTATGAGATCCTTATTTGGCAAAATTATGATTAATTAGTTTACATGGTATCATGATGAAGCCTGACTGGGCCTTTAAGTAATTATCTTATCAAGCCCTTGTCGAACTTCGCCATGGAAACCTAGAATTGCCTTATGAGACCCTTATCTGGCAAAATTATTATTGATTGGTTTATTTGATGCCATGATTAAGCCTGACTGGGCCCTTAAGAGATTGCCCTATCAAGCTCTTATTAAACTTCGCCGTGGCAACCTAGAATTGCCTTATGAGGCCCTTACGTAGCGAAATTATTATTGATTTATTTACTTGGTGCCATGATGAAGCATGACAGGGCCCTTAATTAATTGCCCTAATATAGCCCCATTAAATATCGGCAGGAAACCCTACAGTTCCCTTAGTAGGTCCTTAATTGGGAGTGATATCCCGCGTAGAAAAAAAGAATCTTGTGAAGAATCTTGTAAAGAATCTTAGAAAAAGTCTTGAAAGAATCTTTAAAAGAATCTTTAAAGGAATCTTGAAAAGAATCACGTATAGGATCCGGAGCAAGACTCTTTTCAAGATTCTTTTCAAATTTTTTTCCAGATCAAAACTCTGAATTTTTGTAATTTTTTTAGTTTAATTCAGTTGATTAGTCATATTTGATTGATCAGATCCGAAAAATAGCGTGATTTGATCAGATTAAAGCGATAAAATGAGAAAAAAAAAAAAAAAAATGTTGATCGTGGGACTTGAACCCAGGTCCCTCGGCGTACTATCCCGTTGTCTTATCTATTCAACCACATCATCTTTCTTGGATAGTAGTAAAATTAAATGATATATGAGTGTCACTTGCTTTTTCAGAACTTTGTTTTTTTTTCGGAAATTACGGCGCGATGCGCGTTACCACTTTGCACCGTTTCACAGTATCTAGTTTCATTAAGAATTCATCTTTCACATTCAGTTATTGCTCCCTCATAAAAGAAACTTTATTTGCGAGAAAACATACGTTCCAAGATTTTCAAGTCAGGACACTCAAAATAGTCCAGAACGTCGAGAAAAGTGGTTTAGAAAAAATAAATAATTAAATTCCGCAAACAAAAACCTTAAAAGACATGAACCTGGTCTTCAAAAGTGTCCAGGTTCATTGCTTCGAGGCTCTCAGTGTCCAGATTGACCTCACCATAGTTTTCGGTATCCAGATCAACGTCTCCATAGTTTTTGGTATTGAGGTCGACCTCTCCATAATTTTCGGTGTCCACGTCAACCTCTCTATTTTTTCCAGTGTCGAGGCTGACCTCTCCATAATTTTCAGTGTCCAGGTCGACATCTCCATAGTTTTCGGTATCCAAATTGACATATCCATAGTTTTCGGTATCTACGTCGGCCCCTTTATACTTTTCGGTGTCCAGGTCGACCTCCCCATAGTTTTCGGCATCCAGATCGACATCTCCATAGTTTTCGGTACCTACGTCGACCCCTCGATAGTTTTCGGTGTCCAGGTCGACCTCTCTATAGTTTTCGGTGTCCACGTGAACCTCGCCATATTTCTCGGTGTCCAGGACAGCCTGGACACCGAAAACTATGGAAATATCGACGTGGACATCGAAAATCATGGGAATATCGACTTGGCACCAAAAGCCATGGACATGTCGACCCTGATGTTCAAAGTCGTGGAGATATCGACTTGGATACCGAACTCCATAGAAATGTCTACCTGGACATCGAAAGCCATCGGGATGTCGATCCTGACGTCGAAAGCCATGGGGATATCGACCTGGATACCGAAAACTATGGAGAGTTCGACCTGGACACCAACAACTATGGAGAAGTTGATCTGGACACCGAAAACTACGGAGAGGTCGACCTGGACACCGAAAACTATGGAGAGGTCAATCTGGACACTGAGAGCTTCGAAGTAATAAACCTGGACACTTTTGAAGACCAGGTTCATGTATTTTAAGGTTTAGGTTTGCGGAATGCACTTATTTATTTTTTCTAAACCACTTTTCTCGACGTTCTGGACTATTTTGAGTGTCCTGACTTGAAAATCTTGGAACGTATGTTTTCTCGCAAATAAAGTTTCTTTTATGAGGGAGCAATAACTGAAGGTGAAAGATGAATTCTTAATGAAACTAGATACTGTGAAACGGTGCAAAGTGGTAACGCGCATCGCGCCGTAATTTCCGAAAAAAAACAAAGTTCTGAAAAAGCAAGTGACACTCATATATCATTTAATTTTACTGCTATCCAAGAAAGATGATGTGGTTGAATAGATAAGATAACGGGATAGTACGCCGAGGGACCTAGGTTCAAGTCCCACGACCAACATTTTTTTTTTTTTTTTTTCTCATTTTATCGCTTTAATCTGATCAAATCACGCTATTTTCGGATCTGATCAATCAAATATGACTAATCAACTGAATTAAACTAAAAAAATTACAAAAATTCGGAGTTTTGATCTGGAAAAAAATTTGAAAAGAATCTTGAAAAGAGTCTTGCTCCGGATCCTATACGTGATTCTTTTCAAGATTCCTTTAAAGATTCTTTTAAAGATTCTTTCAAGACTTTTTTTAAGATTCTTTAAAAGATTCTTCACAAGATTCTTTTTTTCTACGCGGGATGGAACTCCCTTTTATGGTGTCCACATTAAAACCCGATAGGGCCCTCAGTTATCTTAGGGCAACCCTAATAGTTTTCTTCACGGGTAATAATCCAAAAAATAATTATGGAAAAGTAACAAAACTATATTTAGTAAACAAAAATCTCGATTAAAAAAATATAAATCGAATGGACTAAAAACTACGCAACTAAAGAAATATCGGGCAAAGTGGGGGGTGGGGGGGGGGGGGGGGGGGGGGGGGGCAGCAGAAAGGGCAGAGAATATAATAGACAAAAAGGATGGGCGCCCGTAACTTGTAGCAACGTCATTTCACCTGTCACTTGACCGGTAATTTAATAGTTCAAAAAAAGAAAGAAAATAGAAACTCAAATATAATAATAATACTAATAAACTGGGTACGGCTAGCTGGGAGAGGAGACGGGTCTCAAGAGCGTGAATTCTCGGACTCGACGGCTACTTAATAATTACAGTAAGACCTCGATTATCCGACGTCGGATAACACGGAGTGCGCATGCTATTCTCCGTATTATCCGACGTCGGATAATCGAGGTCTTACTGTACCTTGGTATGAAAAAAACGTAATAATCACGATCGTCGAGATGGTCGCAATAACCACCACACTACGTCGCACGCGAAAAACACTAAATAAATACTAATTAACTCTACGGGAAAAAGGCCGGTCTCCACGTGGTGGCAGTCGGTTAACTCCATACAAAAATAGGGAAATCAAAACTCTAACACGAGAAACTCAAAAAGTATGGGGCTAAAGGGGTGAAAAAGGGGACTCAAAATATCACAAAGATTACTCACTCACAATTTCGCACAACCACTCACAAACTAGCACCGTGGACAGTTTTCCACGGTTACTCTCGACTCAATCTCTAATTAATGGGCTAACGGCGACGACGGCAAGGACGGAGGACATTTTCGAGTGCCGAAAATGTCCTCCGTCTTCTTCTTCGATGTATTCGGGGACTCTCGGCGATCCTCGGACTTTGTCGGCTCGAGAGGACTACGGCGCGTCGGCATCGATCAGCGGATCGAGTGTGGCTGGTCGGTGGCCCTCGAGCAGTGCTGTGGCGAGGCAGTGTAGCGCTGCTGGACGGTGTGATCGCCGCGGGCTGTTTGACTGCCGCTGGCGATCCTTGTAGTGCGAGTACACTCACGAAGTTGGGCGGCGAACGCCAACATATGTCCACACGAGCGTGGAGGCTACTCGTGTGGTGCGGAGTGCACTCATCAGCTGGCTGTCAGATGCTGTCCAGGGTCAGATGATTTCCTTTTCAGCCCACACTCTCCCCACGTAACTCTGCCTAAGCTGCCGTAATCTCTCTTATCTAGTCCTTGAGGGTCTCGTCGATCGGCTTTCCTTAAAATTACGCACTCATACCAGGAATATAAATGGGGAGGGGACAGGAAAAGGGTGATTTCTACACAAAATATGAATTTCTCCTAAATGCTAAAATATAATTTAAAAACTAACAAAAACCAAATATAGGCAGCGTGTGATGGCCTTCGAGCCGGCCTCCGGGCGGAGCTTGTAAACAATCTACTTTGTTACAACACTCATGTTAAAATTCGGACGTCTCATATAACTGTTGATCACTTTAAGATTTCTCTCATCGTACAAAACCACAACTTGAACATCATAAACTCAACTTTCATTATTTTATTGAAAATGGTTGCATTCAACTACCACCAAAAGGGACCCCTTGAGTCATTTTTAACTTTAAAGCTCGTAAATAGCCATTTTTTAAAAATAAAACAAATCATGACTTACAAAATTTGTTGATTGATAAGCTTTTACAAATCTCATTAAAATGTGTTTAGAAATAAATATAGTGTATATATAATATAGATGAGACGTTCCGAAAAAATAAACTTGAATAAACAAAATAAATTTGAAAACTTTTAGAACGTTGCATTAAGAAAATGCAACGTTATAATTAAAAAATAATATTTGAGGCAGTACTAAATACCATCGTACAAGTCATAGCATTCGCTGAAATTATTTTTATCCCTCCATAGTTTTAAATGTAAAACGGCATCTTGTTAATTCCACAGTCGGAATGATTAATATTTTCATTAAACATCAACTGACACGCGTAACCTGTTTTCAGACTTCAGTAAGTCGTTGTTAATGTATCTCGAATATCTACAAAATTTCAGAAACGCAAATGAAACCTGGAAATGTAACAAATTGATTGACATATATCCCATTCTATTAAACTACAATTACCCGAGATGGATCAGTACCCCGTGCGGAAATTCAAAGGGAAGTTTGGCCAGTTACTGCCCAGTTTTCTTATATTCTGTCCAGCATATGGCTTGGGAATCTGGCCAGTAACCGACGTAGAATGTAACGCTGTGTTTTCTAGCGCTTATCTAAGACAGTTATCCCAGAAATGTCCAGCGCTTTCCGACCAAATTTCGCATAAATAAACTGTCTAGTTATAATCTAATTTAGCTAGAGCGGTCCCGACTAAATATATAAGGATTAGGTACTTGAATGAAAATGCAGTAAAAAATAAAAAAATACTATCATTGAGAATATATATATTTAATGCTTATACGCTGTTACAGTAATATGAAACAAAGCTACGGAACACGCGAGAAGTTTTGTAAGATTAAAGGGAGCAAAATAAACATTTATATCGGTTCGCCAGCGATCGGCTTGTCAAGTCGCTTACGCGTCACCCCCCAATCTTTGGCGTTCGATAGAACAGTTCCCAGATGTACTAGGTACTCTCGATCAGACTATGTGCTGATCATTTTCTCCTCAACCAAGCGATCGATAGTTTCTAAAACAGATGAAGCAGGTCAATATGATTATTTATTATAATTAACCTGTTTTTATTATTTGTCATTGGCAGTATCCCACCTAAAACGCAGTTGGAAAATTCCGTTTTCTTGAACAGTTTTTTTCTTCCTACGCTCTTTTGCGAAGTATACAGTGACGCCACGTCGCGGGTTACGGAATTCTTCAAGATAGCGCACAGATATTTGGAAACCGATTATTTCAGTTCATATTCGAGGGTCAAGGCCAATACCTGTAAATTAAAGCACGTAGCTTTAATACATTTTAATAAAGTAATTTGGTGAATGTCCGCTGTACAATCATACGCAGTCATATTTGAATGAATGTCACAATCATACGTAAAACATATTTGAATTAATGATTTTGTAAAATGACAAGCAAAACATATTAGTAATAATTAAGAATATTTGGTTGAATAAAAATAGAAATTGTTAAAAAATTATTTGAAAATTATTCTTGAAAAACCGGAAATTGAAGAATATTTTTTTTAGGATTAACAAAAAATTTAATTCATTAAATTTCTTAAAAGATCGATTTACGGATTTTTGCTTCCTCATAGAGGAAGCTTTCTTTTCATGAAATTTTTTTTTCGAGATATTCATGTCAGTACACTGAGAATGGGCCAAAACATCGAGAAAAGTGATTTAGAAAAAATGTCTCTGTGTGTGTATGTGGGTATGAGTGTATGTATGTGTGTATGTGTGTGTGTGTGTGTGTGTGTGTGTATGTGTGTATGTGTGTATGTGTGTATGTGTGTGTGTGTGGTGTGTGCGTGTGTGCGCGTGTGCGTGTGTGCGTGTGTGCGCGTGTGGGCGTGTGCGCGTGTGCGCGTGTGCGTGTGTGCGCGTGTGCCTGTGTGCGTGCGTATGAGCGTGCGTGCGTGTGTGCGAGTGTGCGCGTGTGCGCGTGTGCGTGTGTGCGCGTGTGCGTGTGTGCGCGTGTGCGTGCGTGCGTGCGTGCGTGCGTGCGTGCGTGCGTGCGTGCGTGCGTGCGTGCGTGCGTGCGTGCGTGCGTGCGTGCGTGCGTGCGTGCGAGTGTGCGCGTGTGCGCGTGTGCGTGTGTGCGTGCGTGCGTGCGTGCGTGCGTGCGTGCGTGCGTGCGTGCGTGCGTGCGTGCGTGCGTGCGTGCGTGCGCCTGTCCCTGTGTCCCTGTTTCTCTGTGTCCCTGTGTCCCTGTGCCTCTGTGTCTCTGTGTCTCTCTCTGTGTCTGTGTGTCTCTGTGTCTGTGTGTCTGTGTGTCTGTGTGTCTCTGTGTCTGTGGATCTCTGTGTCTGTGGATCTCTGTGTCTGTGGATCTCTGTGTCTGTGGATCTCTGTGTCTGTGTGTCTCTGTGTCTGTGTGTCTCTGTGTCTGTGTGTCTCTGTGTCTGTGTGTCTCTGTGTCTGTGTATCTGCGTGTCTCTGTGTCTGTGTGTCTCTGTGTCTGTGTGTCTCTGTGTCTGTGTGTCTCTGTGTCTGAGTGTCTCTGTGTCTGTGTGTCTGCGTGTCTGTGTGTCTGCGTGTCTGTGTGTCTGCGTGTCTGTGTGTCTGCGTGTCTGTGTGTCTCTGTGTCTGCGTGTCTCTGTGTCTGCGTGTCTCTGTGTCTGCGTGTCTCTGTGTCTGCGTGTCTCTGTGTCTGCGTGTCTCTGTGTCTGCGTGTCTCTGTGTCTGCGTGTCTCTGTGTCTGCGTGTCTCTGTGTCTCTGTGTCTCTCTGTCTCTGTGTCTCTCTGTCTCTGTGTCTCTCTGTCTCTGTGTCTCTCTGTCTCTGTGTCTCTCTGTCTCTGTGTCTCTGTGTCTCTCTGTCTCTCTGTCTCTCTGTCTCTCTGTGTCTCTCTGTGTCTCTGTGTCTCTCTGTGTCTCTGTGTCTCTCTGTGTCTCTCTGTGTCTCTCTGTGTCTCTGTGTCTCTCTGTCTCTCTGTGTCTCTCTGTCTCTCTGTGTCTCTCTGTCTCTCTGTGTCTGTGTGTCTCTGTGTCTCTGTGTCTGTGTGTCTCTGTGTCTGTGTGTCTCTGTGTCTGTGTGTCTGTGTGTCTCTGTGTCTCTGTGTCTGTGTGTCTCTGTGTCTGTGTGTCTGTGTGTCTCTGTGTCTGTGTGTCTCTGTGTCTGTGTGTCTGTGTGTCTCTGTGTCTCTGTGTCTGTGTGTCTCTGTGTCTCTGTGTCTCTGTGTCTCTGTGTCTCTGTGTCTCTGTGTCTCTGTGTCTCTGTGTCTCTGTGTCTCTGTGTCTCTGTGTCTCTGTGTCTCTGTGTCTCTGTGTCTCTGTGTCTCTGTGTCTCTGTGTCTCTGTGTCTCTGTGTCTCTGTGTCCCTGTGTCCCTGTGTCCCTGTGTCTCTGTGTCTCTGTGTCTCTGTGTCTCTGTGTCTCTGTGTCTCTGTGTCTCTGTGTCTCTGTGTCTCTGTGTCTCTGTGTCTCTGTGTCTCTGTGTCTCTGTGTCTCTGTGTCTCTGTGTCTCTGTGTCTCTGTGTCTCTGTGTCTCTGTGTCTCTGTGTCTCTGTGTCTCTGTGTCTCTGTGTCTCTGTGTCTCTGTGTCTCTGTGTCTCTGTGTCTCTGTGTGTCTGTGTCTCTGTGTGTCTGTGTGTCTGTGTGTCTGTGTGTCTCTGTGTCTCTGTGTCTCTGTGTCTCTGTGTCTGTGTGTCTGTGTGTCTCTGTGTCTCTGTGTCTCTGTGTGTCTGTGTCTCTGTGTCTCTGTGTGTCTCTGTGTGTCTCTGTGTGTCTCTGTGTGTCTCTGTGTGTCTCTGTGTGTCTCTGTGTGTCTCTGTGTGTCTCTGTGTGTCTCTGTGTGTCTCTGTGTGTCTCTGTGTGTCTCTGTGTGTCTCTGTGTGTCTCTGTGTGTCTCTGTGTGTCTCTGTGTGTCTCTGTGTGTCTCTGTGTGTCTCTGTGTGTCTCTGTGTGTCTCTGTGTGTCTCTGTGTGTCTCTGTGTGTCTCTGTGTGTCTCTGTGTGTCTCTGTGTGTCTCTGTGTGTCTCTGTGTGTCTCTGTGTGTCTCTGTGTGTCTCTGTGTGTCTCTGTGTGTCTCTGTGTGTCTCTGTGTGTCTCTGTGTGTCTCTGTGTGTCTCTGTGTGTCTCTGTGTGTCTCTGTGTGTCTCTGTGTGTCTCTGTGTGTCTCTGTGTGTCTCTGTGTGTCTCTGTGTGTCTCTGTGTGTCTCTGTGTGTCTCTGTGTGTCTCTGTGTGTCTCTGTGTGTCTCTGTGTGTCTCTGTGTGTCTCTGTGTGTCTCTGTGTGTCTCTGTGTGTCTCTGTGTGTCTCTGTGTGTCTCTGTGTGTCTCTGTGTGTCTCTGTGTTCTGTGTGTCTCTGTGTGTGTCTCTGTGTGTCTCTGTGTGTCTCTGTGTGTCTCTGTGTGTCTCTGTGTGTCTCTGTGTGTCTCTGTGTGTCTCTGTGTGTCTCTGTGTGTCTCTGTGTGTCTCTGTGTGTCTCTGTGTGTCTCTGTGTGTCTCTGTGTGTCTCTGTGTGTCTCTGTGTGTCTCTGTGTGTCTCTGTGTGTCTCTGTGTGTCTCTGTGTGTCTCTGTGTGTCTCTGTGTGTCTCTGTGTGTCTCTGTGTGTCTCTGTGTGTCTCTGTGTGTCTCTGTGTGTCTCTGTGTGTCTCTGTGTGTCTCTGTGTGTCTCTGTGTGTCTCTGTGTGTCTCTGTGGTCTCTGTGTGTCTCTGTGTGTCTCTGTGTGTCTCTGTGTGTCCTCTGTGTGTCTCTGTGTGTCTCTGTGTGTCTCTTGTGTGTCTCTGTGTGTCTCTGTGTGTCTCTGTGTGTCTCTGTGTGTCTCTGTGTGTCTCTGTGTGTCTCTGTGTGTCTCTGTGTGTCTCTGTGTGTCTCTGTGTGTCTCTGTGTGTCTCTGTGTGTCTCTGTGTGTCTCTGTGTGTCTCTGTGTGTCTCTGTGTGTCTCTGTGTGTCTCTGTGTGTCTCTGTGTGTCTCTGTGTGTCTCTGTGTGTCTCTGTGTGTCTCTGTGTGTCTCTGTGTGTCTCTGTGTGTCTCTGTGTGTCTCTGTGTGTCTCTGTGTGTCTCTGTGTGTCTCCTGTGTGTCTCTGTGTGTCTCTGTGTGTCTCTGTGTGTCTCTGTGTGTCTCTGTGTGTCTCTGTGTGTCTCTGTGTGTCTCTGTGTGTCTCTGTGTGTCTCTGTGTGTCTCTGTGTGTCTCTGTGTGTCTCTGTGTGTCTCTGTGTGTCTCTGTGTGTCTCTGTGTGTCTCTGTGTGGTCTCTGTGTGTCTCTGTGTGTCTCTGTGTGTCTCTGTGTGTCTCTGTGTGTCTCTGTGTGTCTCTGTGTGTCTCTGTGTGTCTCTGTGTGTCTCTGTGTGTCTCTGTGTGTCTCTGTGTGTCTCTGTGTGTCTCTGTGTGTCTCTGTGTGTCTCTGTGTGTCTCTGTGTGTCTCTGTGTGTCTCTGTGTGTCTCTGTGTGTCTCTGTGTGTCTCTGTGTGTCTCTGTGTGTCTCTGTGTGTCTCTGTGTGTCTCTGTGTGTCTCTGTGTGTCTCTGTGTGTCTCTGTGTGTCTCTGGGTGTCTCTGTGTGTCTCTGTGTGTCTCTGTGTGTCTCTGTGTGTCTCTGTGTGTCTCTGTGTGTCTCTGTGTGTCTCTGTGTGTCTCTGTGTGTCTCTGTGTGTCTCTGTGTGTCTCTGTGTGTCTCTGTGTGTCTCTGTGT
The DNA here is from genome assembly GCA_963970395.1 of Ephialtes manifestator. Lineage (NCBI taxonomy): Eukaryota > Metazoa > Arthropoda > Insecta > Hymenoptera > Ichneumonidae > Ephialtes > Ephialtes manifestator. Next base: position 8,914,422 of record OZ019980.1, read on the forward strand.
GTCTCTGTGTGTCTCTGTGTGTCTCTGTGTGTCTCTGTGTGTCTCTGTGTGTCTCTGTGTGTCTCTGTGTGTCTCTGTGTGTCTCTGTGTGTCTCTGTGTGTCTCTGTGTGTCTCTGTGTGTCTCTGTGTGTCTCTGTGTGTCTCTGTGTGTCTCTGTGTGTCTCTGTGTGTCTCTGTGTGTCTCTGTGTGTCTCTGTGTGTCTCTGTGTGTCTCTGTGTGTCTCTGTGTGTCTCTGTGTGTCTCTGTGTGTCTCTGTGTGTCTCTGTGTGTCTCTGTGTGTCTCTGTGTTGTCTCTGTGTGTCTCTGTGTGTCTCTGTGTGTCTCTGTGTGTCTCTGTGTGTCTCTGTGTGTCTCTGTGTGTCTCTGTGTGTCTCTGTGTGTCTCTGTGTGTCTCTGTGTGTCTCTGTGTGTCTCTGTGTGTCTCTGTGTGTCTCTGTGTGTCTCTGTGTGTCTCTGTGTGTCTCTGTGTGTCTATGTGTGTCTCTGTGTGTCTCTGTGTGTCTCTGTGTGTCTCTGTGTGTCTCTGTGTGTCTCTGTGTGTCTCTGTGTGTCTCTGTGTGTCTCTGTGTGTCTCTGTGTGTCTCTGTGTGTCTCTGTGTGTCCTCTGTGTGTCTCTGTGTGTCTCTGTGTGTCTCTGTGTGTCTCTGTGTGTCTCTGTGTGTCTCTGTGTGTCTCTGTGTGTCTCTGTGTGTCTCTGTGTGTCTCTGTGTGTCTCTGTGTGTCTCTGTGTGTCTCTGTGTGTCTCTGTGTGTCTCTGTGTGTCTCTGTGTGTCTCTGTGTGTCTCTGTGTGTCTCTGTGTGTCTCTGTGTGTCTCTGTGTGTCTCTGTGTGTCTCTGTGTGTCTCTGTGTGTCTCTGTGTGTCTCTGTGTGTCTCTGTGTGTCTCTGTGTGTCTCTGTGTGTCTCTGTGTGTCCTCTGTGTGTCTCTGTGTGTCTCTGTGTGTCTCTGTGTGTCTCTGTGTGTCTCTGTGTGTCTCTGTGTGTCTCTGTGTGTCTCTGTGTGTCTCTGTGTGTCTCTGTGTGTCTCTGTGGTCTCTGTGTGTCTCTGTGTGTCTCTGTGTGTCTCTGTGTGTCTCTGTGTGTCTCTGTGTCTCTGTGTGTCTCTGTGTGTCCTGTGTGTCTCTGTGTCTGTGTCTCTGTGTGTCTCTGTGTGTCTCTGTGTGTCTCTTGTGTCTCTGTGGTCTCTGTGTGTCTCTGTGTGTCTCTGTGTGTCTCTGTGTGTCTCTGTGTCTCTGTGTCTGTGTCTCTGTGTCTCTGTGTCTCTGTGTCTCTGTGTCTCTGTGTCTCTGTGTCTCTGTGTCTCTGTGTCTCTGTGTCTCTGTGTCTCTGTGTCTCTGTGTCTCTGTGTCTCTCGTGTCTCTGTGTCTCTGTGTCTCTGTGTCTCTGTGTCTCTGTGTCTCTGTGTCTCTGTGTCTCTGTGTCTCTGTGTCTCTGTGTCTCTGTGTCTCTGTGTCTCTGTGTCTCTGTGTCTCTGTGTCTTGTGTCTCTGTGTCTCTGTGTCTCTGTGTCTCTGTGTCTCTGTGTCTCTGTGTCTCTGTGTCTCTGTGTCTCTGTGTCTCTGTGTCTCTGTGTCTCTGTGTCTCTGTGTCTCTGTGTCTCTGTGTCTCTGTGTCTCTGTGTCTCTGTGTCTCTGTGTCTCTGTGTCTCTGTGTCCTCTGTGTCTCTGTGTCTCTGTGTCTCTGTGTCTCTGTGTCTCTGTGTCTCTGTGTCTCTGTGTCTCTGTGTCTCTGTGTCTCTGTGTCTCTGTGTCTCTGTGTCTCTGTGTCTCTGTGTCTCTGTGTCTCTGTGTCTCTGTGTCTCTGTGTCTCTGTGTCTCTGTGTCTCTGTGTCTCTGTGTCTCTGTGTCTCTGTGTCTCTGTGTCTCTGTGTCTCTGTGTCTCTGTGTCTCTGTGTCCTCTGTGTCTCTGTGTCTCTGTGTCTCTGTGTCTCTGTGTCTCTGTGTCTCTGTGTCTCTGTGTCTCTGTGTCTCTGTGTCTCTGTGTCTCTGTGTCTCTGTGTCTCTGTGTCTCTGTGTCTCTGTGTCTCTGTGTCTCTGTGTCTCTGTGTCTCTGTGTCTCTGTGTCTCTGTGTCCTGTGTCTCTGTGTCTCTGTGTCTCTGTGTCTCTGTGTCTCTGTGTCTCTGTGTCTCTGTGTCTCTGTGTCTCTGTGTCTCTGTGTCTCTGTGTCTCTGTGTCTCTGTGTCTCTGTGTCTCTGTGTCTCTGTGTCTCTGTGTCTCTGTGTCTCTGTGTCTCTGTGTCTCTGTGTCTCTGTGTCTCTGTGTCTCTGTGTCTCTGTGTCTCTGTGTCTCTGTGTCTGTGTCTCTGTGTCTGTGTCTCTGTGTCGTGTCTCTGTGTCTGTGTCTCTGTGTCTGTGTCTCTGTGTCTGTGTCTCTGTGTCTGTGTCTCTGTGTCTGTGTCTCTGTGTCTGTGTCTCTGTGTCTGTGTCTCTGTGTCTCTGTGTCTGTGTCTCTGTGTCTGTGTCTCTGTGTCTGTGTCTCTGTGTCTGTGTCTCTGTGTCTGTGTCTCTGTGTCTGTGTCTCTGTGTCTGTGTCTCTGTGTCTGTGTCTCTGTGTCTGTGTCTCTGTGTCTGTGTCTCTGTGTCTGTGTCTCTGTGTCTGTGTCTCTGTGTCCTGTGTCTCTGTGTCTGTGTCTGTGTCTCTGTGTCTGTGTCTCTGTGTCTGTGTCTCTGTGTCTGTGTCTCTGTGTCTGTGTCTCTGTGTCTGTGTCTCTGTGTCTGTGTCTCTGTGTCTGTGTCTCTGTGTCTGTGTCTCTGTGTCTGTGTCTCTGTGTCTGTGTCTCTGTGTCTGTGTCTCTGTGTCTGTGTCTCTGTGTCTGTGTCTCTGTGTCTGTGTCTCTGTGTCTGTGTCTCTGTGTCTGTGTCTCTGTGTCTGTGTCTCTGTGTCTGTGTCTCTGTGTCTGTGTCTCTGTGTCTGTGTCTCTGTGTCTGTGTCTCTGTGTCTGTGTCTCTGTGTCTGTGTCTCTGTGTCTGTGTCTCTGTGTCTGTGTCTCTGTGTCTGTGTCTCTGTGTCTGTGTCTCTGTGTCTGTGTCTCTGTGTCTGTGTCTCTGTGTCTGTGTCTCTGTGTCTGTGTCTCTGTGTCTGTGTCTCTGTGTCTGTGTCTCTGTGTCTGTGTCTCTGTGTCTGTGTCTCTGTGTCTGTGTCTCTGTGTCTGTGTCTCTGTGTCTGTGTCTCTGTGTCTGTGTCTCTGTGTCTGTGTCTCTGTGTCTGTGTCTCTGTGTCTGTGTCTCTGTGTCTGTGTCTCTGTGTCTGTGTCTCTGTGTCTGTGTCTCTGTGTCTGTGTCTCTGTGTCTGTGTCTCTGTGTCTGTGTCTCTGTGTCTGTGTCTCTGTGTCTGTGTCTCTGTGTCTGTGTCTCTGTGTCTGTGTCTCTGTGTCTGTGTCTCTGTGTCTGTGTCTCTGTGTCTGTGTCTCTGTGTCTGTGTCTCTGTGTCTGTGTCTCTGTGTCTGTGTCTCTGTGTCTGTGTCTCTGTGTCTGTGTCTCTGTGTCTGTGTCTCTGTGTCTGTGTCTCTGTGTCTGTGTCTCTGTGTCTGTGTCTCTGTGTCTGTGTCTCTGTGTCTGTGTCTCTGTGTCTGTGTCTCTGTGTCTGTGTCTCTGTGTCTGTGTCTCTGTGTCTGTGTCTCTGTGTCTGTGTCTCTGTGTCTGTGTCTCTGTGTCTGTGTCTCTGTGTCTGTGTCTCTGTGTCTGTGTCTCTGTGTCTGTGTCTCTGTGTCTGTGTCTCTGTGTCTGTGTCTCTGTGTCTGTGTCTCTGTGTCTGTGTCTCTGTGTCTGTGTCTCTGTGTCTGTGTCTCTGTGTCTGTGTCTCTGTGTCTGTGTCTCTGTGTCTGTGTCTCTGTGTCTGTGTCTCTGTGTCTGTGTCTCTGTGTCTGTGTCTCTGTGTCTGTGTCTCTGTGTCTGTGTCTCTGTGTCTGTGTCTCTGTGTCTGTGTCTCTGTGTCTGTGTCTCTGTGTCTGTGTCTCTGTGTCTGTGTCTCTGTGTCTGTGTCTCTGTGTCTGTGTCTCTGTGTCTGTGTCTCTGTGTCTGTGTCTCTGTGTCTGTGTCTCTGTGTCTGTGTCTCTGTGTCTGTGTCTCTGTGTCTGTGTCTCTGTGTCTGTGTCTCTGTGTCTGTGTCTCTGTGTCTGTGTCTCTGTGTCTGTGTCTCTGTGTCTGTGTCTCTGTGTCTGTGTCTCTGTGTCTGTGTCTCTGTGTCTGTGTCTCTGTGTCTGTGTCTCTGTGTCTGTGTCTCTGTGTCTGTGTCTCTGTGTCTGTGTCTCTGTGTCTGTGTCTCTGTGTCTGTGTCTCTGTGTCTGTGTCTCTGTGTCTGTGTCTCTGTGTCTGTGTCTCTGTGTCTGTGTCTCTGTGTCTGTGTCTCTGTGTCTGTGTCTCTGTGTCTGTGTCTCTGTGTCTGTGTCTCTGTGTCTGTGTCTCTGTGTCTGTGTCTCTGTGTCTGTGTCTCTGTGTCTGTGTCTCTGTGTCTGTGTCTCTGTGTCTGTGTCTCTGTGTCTGTGTCTCTGTGTCTGTGTCTCTGTGTCTGTGTCTCTGTGTCTGTGTCTCTGTGTCTGTGTCTCTGTGTCTGTGTCTCTGTGTCTGTGTCTCTGTGTCTGTGTCTCTGTGTCTGTGTCTCTGTGTCTGTGTCTCTGTGTCTGTGTCTCTGTGTCTGTGTCTCTGTGTCTGTGTCTCTGTGTCTGTGTCTCTGTGTCTGTGTCTCTGTGTCTGTGTCTCTGTGTCTGTGTCTCTGTGTCTGTGTCTCTGTGTCTGTGTCTCTGTGTCTGTGTCTCTGTGTCTGTGTCTCTGTGTCTGTGTCTCTGTGTCTGTGTCTCTGTGTCTGTGTCTCTGTGTCTGTGTCTCTGTGTCTGTGTCTCTGTGTCTGTGTCTCTGTGTCTGTGTCTCTGTGTCTGTGTCTCTGTGTCTGTGTCTCTGTGTCTGTGTCTCTGTGTCTGTGTCTCTGTGTCTGTGTCTCTGTGTCTGTGTCTCTGTGTCTGTGTCTCTGTGTCTGTGTCTCTGTGTCTGTGTCTCTGTGTCTGTGTCTCTGTGTCTGTGTCTCTGTGTCTGTGTCTCTGTGTCTGTGTCTCTGTGTCTGTGTCTCTGTGTCTGTGTCTCTGTGTCTGTGTCTCTGTGTCTGTGTCTCTGTGTCTGTGTCTCTGTGTCTGTGTCTCTGTGTCTGTGTCTCTGTGTCTGTGTCTCTGTGTCTGTGTCTCTGTGTCTGTGTCTCTGTGTCTGTGTCTCTGTGTCTGTGTCTCTGTGTCTGTGTCTCTGTGTCTGTGTCTCTGTGTCTGTGTCTCTGTGTCTGTGTCTCTGTGTCTGTGTCTCTGTGTCTGTGTCTCTGTGTCTGTGTCTCTGTGTCTGTGTCTCTGTGTCTGTGTCTCTGTGTCTGTGTCTCTGTGTCTGTGTCTCTGTGTCTGTGTCTCTGTGTCTGTGTCTCTGTGTCTGTGTCTCTGTGTCTGTGTCTCTGTGTCTGTGTCTCTGTGTCTGTGTCTCTGTGTCTGTGTCTCTGTGTCTGTGTCTCTGTGTCTGTGTCTCTGTGTCTGTGTCTCTGTGTCTGTGTCTCTGTGTCTGTGTCTCTGTGTCTGTGTCTCTGTGTCTGTGTCTCTGTGTCTGTGTCTCTGTGTCTGTGTCTCTGTGTCTGTGTCTCTGTGTCTGTGTCTCTGTGTCTGTGTCTCTGTGTCTGTGTCTCTGTGTCTGTGTCTCTGTGTCTGTGTCTGTGTCTCTGTGTCTGTGTCTCTGTGTCTGTGTCTCTGTGTCTGTGTCTCTGTGTCTGTGTCTGTGTCTCTGTGTCTGTGTCTCTGTGTCTCTGTCTCTGTCTCTGTGTCCGTGTCTCTGTGTCTGTGTCTGTGTCTCTGTGTCTCTGTGTCTGTGTCTCTGTGTCTCTGTGTCTGTGTCTGTGTCTCTGTGTCTGTGTCTCTGTGTCCGTGTCTCTGTGTCTCTGTGTCCGTGTCTCTGTGTCTGTGTATGTGTCTCTGTGTCTCTGTGTCTGTGTCTGTGTCTGTGTCTCTGTGTGTCTGTGTGTCTGTGTCTCTGTGTCTCTGTGTGTCTGTGTCTCTGTGTGTCTGTGTCTCTGCGTGTCTGTGTCTCTGTGTGTCTGTGTCTCTGTGTGTCTGTGTCTCTGCGTGTCTGTGTCTCTGCGTGTCTGTGTCTCTGTGTGTCTGTGTCTCTGTGTGTCTGTATCTCTGCGTGTCTGTATCTCTGCGTGTCTGTATCTCTGCGTGTCTGTATCTCTGCGTGTCTGTATCTCTGTGTGTCTGTGTCTTTGTGTGTCTGTGTCTCTGTGTCTCTGTGTCTCTGTGTCTCTGTGTGTCTGTGTCTCTGTGTCTCTGTGTGTCTGTGTGTCTGTGTGTCTGTGTCTCTGTGCCTCTGTGTCTCTGTGTCTCTGTGTCTCTGTGTCTCCGTGTCTCTGTGTCTCTGTGTCTCTGTGTCTCTGTGTTTCTGTGTGTCTGTATCTCTGTGTCTCTTTGTGTCTGTGTCTCTGTGTCTCTGTGTCTCTGTGTCTCTGTATCTCTGTATCTCTGTGCCTCTGTGCCTCTGTGTCGCTGTGTCTCTGTGTCTCTGTGTCTCTGTGTCTCTGTGTCTCTGTGTCTCTGTGTCTCTGTGCCTCTGTGTCTGTGTCTCTGAAAGATAATGAGGAAGTAATGTGCAAGGTTCCACTTTGCATCCTTGTTTTACATTTAATTAGGAATGCAAAATTTATAGAGCCGTCGGAATTACAGAAAAATGTATTCAATTAAAGTGTGACGGCCCTACATTCATATAAGAAGACGATTCGAATGAGAGAAATATATAGGTGACATTAGCGCAGTGGTTAGCGCTCTTACTTAGTACGTGAATAATCCGGGTTCGATTCCCGGTGATCACCATATATTTTCTCTCTTCGGTACTTCGTCAGTCCATCCGCAATGCCAATATCTACACTTCCCCAAACTCTCCGCCTGGTCATTACATGGTGTCAGAAGTTACGGGCCCAAAAACGTCCTCAATTCCGCATTGTACCGATGGAGCACACACACACAGATTCCCGCCAATACAGGCCTGGCACTGAAGAGCTACACCGCGGGATTCAACACGGCCGAGGGAAGAGGTCCGACGTTGGATACAGGCTTCGCGTAGCATCTACGATAATTCCACTACAATCGCGTAACAGGAAACCTAACTCTGCACTGTCGACGAGGACGTCGAATACAGTGAAGCGGGGTGTGTGACGGCCCTACATTCATATAAGAAGACGATTCGAATGAGAGAAATATATAGGTGACATTAGCGCAGTGGTTAGCGCTCTTACTTAGTACGTGAATAATCCGGGTTCGATTCCCGGTGATCACCATATATTTTCTCTCTTCGATACTTCGTCAGTCCATCCGCAATGCCAATATCTACACTTCCCCAAACTCTCCGCCTGGTCATTACAAAAGCCAGGTTACCAATTTTTGTGTTCCTCAAATGACTGCCCACATGACGTTTCTTTTATTAGAAGTCCAAAAATTTCAGTTCAGATTGTATTGTATATATTTAAAGGGAGGGAGTCAGGTCAAAATAATTAAATTTGTAAATTCGATATCCTCCAAATTCTCTTGCATATAAAAATGACCAATGAACTATTGTTGGTACTCGATGAAAGGATGTTTTACTGTCATCTGACTTGCGTATGCCTCTCAATATTATCTTAAGCAAAGTTCTTAGGTTTTTTACTCTGCGCATGATTCAGACCAAACTTCTAGGCAGATTGGGCTAGTTGACGTCTCATTTTCTTCTTCATAAAAAGAGACACCGGCTAAATGGAGCAAACTATTTTTTTTCATTCTGAAAGAAAAGTTTAGAATTGATTTAGATTGAATGATTTAGAAAATAGCAAAAATTTATTTAGTAATAATTATGTCACTTAAAAAATATTACCTTTTATTAACATTTGCTTCATTCAGCCGGTGTATCTTTTCATGAAGAAGAAAATAAGACGTCAACCAGCCCAATCTGCCTAGCAGTTTCGTCTGAATCACGCGCAGAATGGATTTAAAACCAAGTTTGGGCAAATGGCATCTAAAGTGTACCACTCAAATAAAAATGTTTATGCTGCTTTCACCTTTGGGGCACCTTAGTACCTTTAATGAACAAAATAAAAATATTATTTGCAAGTCAGATTACAGAATATTATTAATAATGTTATTAATAAATGCTTTTTTGCAAGTAAAAGAGTAAATGAATGCATAATTTGAAAAAAAAACCTGTAAATAATATGAGGATGCACAAATGTGCTGCACAAACATGAAATCATCACTTCATAACAAATGATGCAAGTCTGACCACTTCTGATGATTGTTGATTCTGTTTTAAACACTATTGATTGAAAAAAAACCGTAAATGGCCACCGGAACCAAACTAATAGCATAATGTGAACGAAAAATAAAAATGTAATTTCGAGGTTATGCGTCGCGAGTGTGGCAGAAGTAACTTTTCGTGGCAGTAACACGCTGCGCATGTGATACGCGCTAAGATATCACAGCGCATGTCCCATTATTCGCGCGAAGTCGAATATAATGTAAGTGTTACGTGCTGCTTTGGAGACATCACACTGTCATCGCGTCATTTATATCGCGTTTCACTAACTGGTTTAAAAAATGGTAAACAAATAAAAATTTATTTACAAATACGTAATAAACTGTTTATTATATAGAAAAAATCATAAAAAAGCAGGTATATTGCAGAAATCGGCCATTTTTTCGGCATCATGTCTAAGATTTTGCAGGTTCAGAGGTTATACTTAACTAAACAAAACTGCCAAAGAGAGAAAAACAAAAGTGTTGACTTTTTTTTTCAACACCCATAATTATTTTGTGTGATCAAAAAATCGGCCATAATGTCTGCATATAACAATAATAAATAAATGAAATAATTGAAAATTCAAATATAATATTCTGGTAATTTTTTACGACTTTTGAGAAAATTAAATATGAATGGTACCGTAGAAACTTGGCCATTTTTGGGAATTCCGGCTTATAACTTTACTAATAGATATATGACATGGAAATGAATGTTTTCACAGAAAAAAAAATCGATTTTTTTAAACTTTTGACCTGACTCCCACCCCTTAATTTATTGAGATTATAAAGTTGAACACAATTAATAAAAAAATAGCATAACTCGATTACCTTCAGAAAACTGTAGTCTGACTCATTTTGTCCTCTGTTTATTCAAACTGCGTTGTATAGCACGATGTTTCGATAGTCTTTTTCGAGTTTGGGTTCGTCGCTTTTTACCATCCATATTTCCTGTCGATTTCTGTCAATTATTGTAGATCTTCTAAAATAAAGTTAAAGAGATAAAGTTTTAAAAAAGTAAAAAAAAGAAGTCAAAGAGGGAGTTATAAAAAAAGGATAAAGTTAAAGAGTCAATGTGCAAACATATAGGTTAAGTTTGGCCACTGAACTGAACTGCGTTGCTCGCCGAGCTATATATGTACATTCATGCTATTTTTTTTTGTTAATCGAATATTCTTAGCATGCATGTATATATAAAATGTAACCTAGTTAGTTCATAATCTATTGCTAGTGCTTATTCGAAACATCTTGTTGTCGGAACAGAAACTTACGTTGCACGATGTTTTTCAATGGGATCCAACTGCTACAGAATTAACACTACACTTGATATGTGATACTGCGTCTGTTGACTGGAACGTGCCGAGTGAGCGTGCGCGGGAAACGTATGAGCGCGCGCGGGAAGCGTGTGAGCGCGCGCGGGACAATGAGTGAGCGTGCGGCCGAAAGTGGCAACAGCGCACCAGTCGCTGCGAAATAGGCGCGGTAGTGGCAGCGGGCGAGTTATTCAGCGCGCGGCGTGGTGACAGAGTAGACGATATGTGACGAACCACGAGTTTCATCTATTCTCAATAAATATATATTCGTCACCGTAATTCGCATATCCTCTCTTCACACATCCCATCGCCACAGGAAATGCATCTTTCTACACTAGAAAACTTTTTATTCTGTGTATCGATTTTACAAATATGTTTAATAACCTAAACTGACCAGCGTATGGTACGATTGTGCGGTCACTTACTATCTAGGAAAACTTGTAAAAACGGAGAATCGACAGGGACGCACTAGCTACATTCTAGATCGTGCCTCTCCAGAAAATGTAGATTAAAAAAAGTTGTTGGATACTGGATTGAAACTCCCAGACTAATTTCAATACGGGAAGAGGTGTCAGCCCTGGCGATTTTACTAGACTAGCGACGCCGAGCGTTTTAGGCAGATTTCACTTCAATATTCTATCTAGAAAAACTAGCCAAAACTGAAATTCGACTGGCAGATGCTGGCTACATTATAGCTAGTTTCTTTCCAAAAAACTTAGATTAGAAAAACTGGCCAGATACTGGATTTCAAAACAGTTTATCCCAGACAAATTTTCATACGGAACATCAGAGAAACCTATGTGCCTTTTTACGTGCTTTTCCATAATTTAGTTTGTGAGGGTAATCAGGGTATGGAATCGAACCCATACTGTGTAACTTAAAAAACGAATTAAGCGACGTATATAAACTAAACTTTTATTATCATACGACAAATGGTTTCAGGCAATTCTATGAGGAGGTCCTTGAAACATTTAAAACTTAAATGCTTGTATTATTAACTATAATTCAAGCCTGGATAAATTTTATTTTGTGACGCACATTTTAATCTGATCAATGCATTTCTAAAAAGTTACAACGCTCAAACACAATACAATATACTTGTTTAGATGTGCTATACTATTCATTGGTTAAGCTAGAGCATGTATATATTAACCAGTACCTTGGATAAAACAATATATCGTTTATTTGAATTCGGTAAACGGTTTCGTGAAATTAAGAGACGCGGTAGCGTCTTGAGAAAAGTATATTTACCTCTCTACTTACCGACCGACAAGACGCTGCCACAGTATCTTTTACACGGAGCAACTCGTTTTAGCCACTTTTTTTCGAGGTTAATACGTTAAATTGATAAAATGATAGCGTTGGGAAGCTTTTTTTAGGTATAATCAGATACTGAAAATAAAAATACTTCGTTTGAGACCAAAACGACCTTCGTACCTTCCCTCAGTGCGGTGATATCGTGATTTGTATCCCGAAACTTGTCTGAAATATTCTAAAAAATTCGGTCGTTATACGCAATGCCGGGATCCGATCTTTCGCAGGACCGTGAACCTAACTTTTACAGGAACGTGAATTTAATTTTCGCACGACCGGGATCCTATTCGTCGCAGGAACGGGGTTCCCACCGACCGGTATCCGAACCGCTCTATATTTCCATTTTATTTTATAGTATTATGAATTATTGGTTTATTTCCAAATATTGAATTAGAAATAGAAGTAATAAAGTGTTTAATATTTTTTTATAATTCAGTGGATATATTCGCTCAGTTCGGAGGTTTCACTTCACGCTTACATACCAGTGAACGTTTTGATTTGATGTGAAAAGTGATCGAAAAAACTGATTGTATTATATGATGGTTTTTGTTTTAATAAATTCAGGTATTCTTTTTTATTTGTACGTTCATGATTAGCCATTAATCAATCTTCCTATCACATCCTAACCTCATAATGTCATGTAGCAAAATACCCGTTTTTTAATGAGACTATTTTATACTGAATCTGTTTTATATTGTATTTTCCGAACGTTGGTATTACTACTAGACGCCGCCGTGGCGCTGCGAGAGCCTTCGAGGTGCGCGCGAAAGATCGAGAAGAAGTTCTTCGGGCCATTTTTTTAGGCGCTCCGTGTAGTTTACACATCGCGCTGTGCGCTCCGTATAGTTTGCATGTTGTACTGTTGCGAGCTAGACAACATATATATACGTTACACTATCTCGCTCCAAGAAAATATTGTGAACACATATGAATGAACTCTAATTACTATTCAACACTTTGTGTGTTGAGTATGCTTTTCGTATATAATAATTTTCATAGTAAGTTCGAATAATGTTGATTGTCCGTTTGCATACTAATCGAAAACGCTTTGCTTTCATGACATTTTTTCCCTCAGAAAAGTTTTAGTAATCTTTTCTTTCAAGACATTTCAAGACATTTCTAAAAATGTCTAAAAATGGCATGCTGGTACTAGAATGCGGCATGTATGGTGCTAGTCTTAGTTCAGAAAAATTTGACAAATTCCTAAAAATCTGAAAAAATTTTAAGAAATCGGAGTTCACATTAATAATCGTTTGACCAATCACTTGTAGTGAATTCATTTTTTTTCTACTTTTTCATAATTTTTTTTAAATAAAAAAAGCTTAAAAACTATAAGAAGAAAATTTTTGCCCACTTTGGTTATAAGCTAGGAAACTTTGATATTCAACAAAGTATTTTTCAAAATTATTTCAGATTTTTAAATTAGGGCATTCGTATGTCATTTAAAAAAAATATTAAAAAAAAAATTGCATGCAAAAAATTAAAAAATAAAATCCGATGCATTTGAGGGTCTAACCAATCCTACATAAAATTTCGAGCCAAATCGGGGAGGTCGAGGGTCAGACCCAGGTCGAATCGGGATGGAATTCCCCATATACAATCACTATTTTACCACTTTTCACATCAAAGATTTACTGGCATGCAAATGTCGAGACTACAAAAGTCCAAAAGAACCACTACAACTGAGTGAACATAACCACAGAATTTATTTAAAATATATGTAACACTTTATTTCAGTTTCTAATTAAATATTTCAAAATCATCAAAAATCCCAACTGACATTTCAATTGCTTTTGCTCATTAAATATTTCGCCCATCACATCATAGCTGATTGGCTTTAATTGCATCATGAAAACGGGACCTTATATAGACACTTTTGTAAGTGACCGTAAAGCAACCGAAAAATGACGGTCGCTTGGGCCCGCTAGGTAAATAAATCAATGGTCTAAAGTGTCAAGTGCATAATAAGTGAAAACAAATTTGTTAAGTCTATTGTTAAAGAAAGAGTACATCTGGACAGTTGAATTCTTATTATTGCTCTAAAAGACTACACTCGTGTTACTAAAAATGCTATTGTTAGTGCGGTTGAGTGAAATACATACGACAAATTGGTTGTTAACAGCCAAACATGTAGAAATGAAAACATGAACAGTAGTTACTACATTAACGAGCGCCAGTGAAATCTAACAAAGAAACAGGGTTAATTTCAGAATATACATATTGAACATTAAGTTTTTAAAATAATTTATATGTTGCGAATGGATATGCTTTATGATTTTTATGTATAGGTTATGTTCAGTCATACTCCATTCATTGTATATTGATGATCAACTTTCATTGTAATTAAAGTGTACAAATACACTGAATAAATGAAACAATAAAGAAACACGCAGGAAATAATGACTTCATTATTTTATGGTGTATAATACAAAAGGTTGCAATAATTTTTCATAGAAAAAAGTATTTATATTATCATTAGTGTTAAATTTATTCAAAGCAATATCTAAATTTTATGGTGATAGGTAATCACCAATCTAATATTTAAAAAAAAAAACTAAAAAAAGATACATCTGCATTAAGGTAAATCAGGAGTACCCTGCAAATTTGAGCATAATCCTCCCGCTCACTGCAAAGATTTTGGCAGGTACACAATTTCCACCTAAAAAGTGCCATTTCTTTTAAGGTAAATGCCTATATTAATAAATAGAAAATATCTTATAATTCATGGGCATACTATTCAATGCTAGATTAAGAAACGCTGCAAATTTCATCTTGTTCGGTCTCTTCAATCCAGAGCCCCTGATTGATACGGACGTCCGGGTAACACAAAATGATCTGAAACCATAAAAAAATACTAAAGAATAAAATTCATGTATTCTGTTACACCAAGAACATGTATTTGACTTTGTTGAAGAGATCTGCTGTAAAAAAAAATAGATTAATTCCTATTACACCAATATTTTCCATTAAATGTTAAAACAGGTATGTGGAGACCAAATTTAATAGGCACTCCTATGCCTTTTTCCAAAACGTGAGTGCCTAAAAATTGAGAAATCAAGTATTTTAATTACCCACAAAATAACATTGGCGCCTAACAAGGACTGAACACACACTGGGAGAAGATCGGTGCTAAAATAAAGGTGATAAAGTGGATATCGTGGCACGCGGATTCGTCGAGACAACGCCGGTGTAACAAAGAGTTCACACACAGGATCTACAAGCAAAATTCGATGAGTGGAACAAGATAATAATGTTTCCATAAGTGAAAAGTGAAAACGCAAGGCGTTTCAAGAATATCAAGTTCGAGAAACACGTTTATTGGGCGTACAGTAAGCGGAATGCAAGGCGTATCTCCGTCTCACTTGTTACAACGAAGGCGCCTATTTCTTTCGCTCTCTAAACAAAGCGACGGGCTCGGCAACACAAGCTACGCGCGCACAAGGTATCGACGTAAGGCGTCTCACTCTAAATAAAGCAACGGCGTTCACTCTCTCAACAAGACATCGCGCGCTCGAAGAAGCGGGCTACGCGCGCACGGAGAATCGACGTAGGGCGTCCCTCTCCTTCTCATCACGACATCGCGCGCTCCAGAACGCGGGCTACGCGCGCTCGGAGGATCGACGCAGGGCGTCTCTCTCCCATTTGACAAGCCATTACCCAAACAACAGACGACCACTGACCGGAGAAATCTACGCAACGTGGGGCTGAATATCAGGTGAGTGGGTTACTAATTATCCTTACCCTATCCTCCGAACTTGTCAATTCCTATCAAAATAAAATGGCAGACTACAATAAGTTGAAAATAAGACGTGGTGCAATAAAAGGTGCCGTCACGCGTATATCAACGTATTCCGATGTACCTGGAGAAAAAAACAGCAGCCGAGGCTCGAGTCAGACTCAGCAAATTAGAGGAATGCTGGATGAAATTTGAAGAGATTCAAATGGAGATAGAGATGTAACCGACAGCCTACGATGAAGCACTGGCACAACAACTGTGAAGCAGAAAGACAGGTTTTCGAGCAAAATTATTACAAAGCAGCGGGTAAAGCTCAGTCAACCATAGATCAGGAATTAATTGCACTAAGGCAACAGGATAGAGGGCACGCGCTACCTCCTAAAATGGAACCGCCGAGGTACAGACCGATACTTCCTGACCTAAAACTGGCCGAATTCGATGGCGATTTTACTAAATAGATGTTTTTTAAAAACAGTTTCGAGACAACGACTCATCAGGAACGTGATCTGTCGGTGATGCAAAAACATCAGTACCTCATTGGTGTTGTGACAGGAAAAATTATTTGCGTCACCTCGACGTCCGAACTGCGAAATGACTCCTCGACAAATCGCGCTTTTATTTTAAGTCGCGCGAATTCGACAATTTTACACGACGCTCACTGCGAGCTGTTAGGCCTTCGATACATATACGCACCTAATCGACGCACTCGAATGTGTAAGAAGAAGCTGGCTGCGACAGCGCTCCGCGTCGAAATAGGCCGGTCTATCGACCAATTAAGGCAAAGGGATGCGTCCATGCGTGCCCGCGTAAAGCGCGACGCTGCGCTATTGAGCGACGATCGAAAGTCACTTGCTCGCCGACGTCTGTAACGAGCAGTCAACTTTAATTATCCTCGAGGAGTCTCGCTTTACTTCGTCGATCTTATTTGTGAAATTATTCGATTTATCGTGTCCGTCGATTATTGTTCGTCGACATTCTGATAGACGATTGTATTCGTCAAATATTATTTTGTGCAATTCTTTATCACTCGACCACTGAAGGAAGGTGGAACGAGATTTGACTGTCGAGAGGGCTGACGGAGATCGTCAAATAAACGCAGCAACTGTAAGTCAAAATTGTCAATTGGAATTCTTTATTTCGCTGTCCCTTGCAATCTTTCCCTCGGGTCTCCGGCGAAACCCCATGCGAACCGCAGCTAGCCGAAATAATTTGTCAAAAGTATCGTTGTTAACCCTTCACGTCCGGGGTCCATATCTTATATGGAGGTGGTTTCCTGTCCTTGGGGCCGGGGTCTATATACCGTATAGACCCCTGTTTCAGCTCATATATATTTCAATAACTCGAAGAATATTGAAGGTATCGCAAATCTGCAAAAAGATATGAATAATGCAATATATGAACTTTCAAAATGTTGTAGCTAAAATTTTTTTAAACATTATTTACATTGTTTACATAACGCATAAATGAACAACCTAACCGGCGGTGACGTTTTGAAACTTTAAACATCTCGTTTATCGAGCCAAAGTTCGTTGAAAAATCTAAAATAATTCACACAAGTAGTTTAAACATTCTTTTATCGAATGGTACCAGGCAAACAATAATTGAACGAGTAGTTTTTTTAAATAAACATATACAACGAAGAACACTATCTTCGAAACGAAGAAAGTGACATGTTTAAGCTTTGGCTTTAAAAATTTCAAATAATTCAGTGAATAAAAATGCGTAGAATTTTTTTTCATTTTCTCAATAGTTTTTATTGGACAACTACAGTGTAAAAGTTTCATTGGCTCCGCCTTCTCGACGCTCGTACTCGCAGAAGCGCGCCCCACTCCCTCTAGGCCCCGTGCGAACGTCGAGTCTCTCGCAACCGCGCAGTAGCGGAGCAGAAACGTTCGTGCCATTCTTCGTTACATTACCTCAACGTTAATACATTAATTATTTGAATGATGGCTAAACGATTTAGAGAGGATGAACAGCAGCTGATAGAAGTAGGTGTCAGGCGTGGAAAAATACAATGTATGTTAGGCGTTGCATTGTTTTTGTTACAGTGATCTTTACGTTATAAGGTCAATACCGCGGTTCATAAACGTGACCGTTCCATGGTATGATTTATTTATATTTGATTGTACGTTTCTTTGAATTAATAT
Organism: Ephialtes manifestator; assembly: GCA_963970395.1. Lineage (NCBI taxonomy): Eukaryota > Metazoa > Arthropoda > Insecta > Hymenoptera > Ichneumonidae > Ephialtes > Ephialtes manifestator. The sequence goes on from OZ019980.1 coordinate 8,931,210, forward strand.
ATTATATCACTTTTTTATATTTCGAATTATTTACATTCTAAAGATTGACATTTATTTTTCTTTTTTATTGTTTGGGATAAAGGTATTCGAATTATGCAAATCTACGACGGGTTATTTGTGGTCGTTTATAATGTATATTGGTAAGAATACCGAGGTCGAGTCATTGATCGTGACTGAAGTTACACCGAAAACATCTGCAATAGTTTTAAAATTATTGCAGCTGTTGTTGGGACAGGGCTATACGTTGTAGATGGATAATTTTTATAACAGTCCTACACTCGCATATTACCTGAAATGTTATAAAACCGATTGCGTTGGTACTCTACGAATCAATCGCAAGTGTTGTCCAATCGTTGTAAGCGAAAATTAATTAAAGAAAGGAGAAAGCATTGCACAATATTCTGGACTCGTGACTGTCATGAAATGGTATGACAAAAAGAACGTGACCATGATCTCAACTTGTCATGATGCGTCTATGGTTTCAGCTACGGTTTGAGGCAAAGAAGTTGTCAAGCCCAATTGCGTGATAGATTATAATAAATTTATGGGGGGTGTCGATTTAAATGATCAAATGCTGCACGGGTACCTACTGGAGAAAAAAAAATGACGAAATGGTACATTAAATGTAGTATGTTATAGGCGTGACCGAATATTGTTATTATTAATTTTTTATCGACTGTTGGCGGTCTATTTTTTCTGATGGAATTTTTGCGAAGCACATCTCGGGTCTGAGACAGTGATCGCTAGATTCAAAGCGCGCGAAACCGAAGCCTAATTCAAATTTCACTAATCCGAATCTTTACAAGTATCGACTGTAGCTGCTTAATAAATTAAAGTAATTCATCAAGCAGCCACAATCGCCGAAATTTATCTCAAACAAATTGTGAAAAAAAAATTTTCCGCCACGACCCGCGTTCGAACCGGGAACACCCAGAATTCTAGCCAGGTGCGTTACCAATTACGCCACCGTGGCCCTGGCGGAATTGATTCACAATCGTTAATTTTATAGTCAGATATCAACGTAGTATGTTATAGGCGTGACCGAATATTGTTATTATTAATTTTTTATCGACTGTTGGCGGTCTATTTTTTCTGATGGAATTTTTGCGAAGCACATCTCGGGTCTGAGACAGTGATCGCTAGATTCAAAGCGCGCGAAACCGAAGCCTAATTCAAATTTCACTAATCCGAATCTTTACAAGTATCGACTGTAGCTGCTTAATAAATTAAAGTAATTCATCAAGCAGCCACATTCGACGAAATTTATCTCAAACAAATTGTGAAAAAAAAATTTCCGCCACGACCCGGGTTCGAACCGGGAACACCCAGAATTCTAGCCTGGTGCGTTACCAATTACGCCACCGTGGCCCTGGCAGAATTGATTCACAATCGTTAATTTTATAGTCAGATATCAACGTAGTATGTTATAGGCGTGACCGAATATTGTTATTATTAATTTTTTATCGACTGTTGGCGGTCTATTTTTTCTGATGGAATTTTTGAGAAGCACATCTCGGGTCTGAGACAGTGATCGCTAGATTCAAAGCGCGCGAAACCGAAGCCTAATTCAAATTTCACTAATCCGAATCTTTACAAGTATCGACTGTAGCTGCTTAATAAATTAAAGTAATTCATCAAGCAGCCACAATCCAGCAAAAATTCCATCAGAAAAAATAGACCGCCAACAGTCGATAAAAAGTTAATAACAACAATATTCGGTCACGCCCATAACATACTACGTTGATATCTGACTATAAAATTAACGATTGTGAATCAATTCTGCCAGGGCCACGGTGGCGTAATTGGTAACGCACCAGGCTAGAATTCTGGGTGTTCCCGGTTCGAACCCGGGTCGTGGCGGAAAATTTTTTTTCACAATTTGTTTGAGATAAATTTCGTCGATTGTGGCTACTTGATGAATTACTTTAATTTATTAAGCAGCTACAGTCGATACTTGTAAAGATTCGGATTAGTGAAATTTGAATTAGGCTTCGGTTTCACGCGCTTTGAATCTAGCGATCACTGTCTCAGACCCGAGATGTGCTTCGCAAAAATTCCATCAGAAAAAATAGACCGCCAACAGTCGATAAAAAATTAATAATAACAATATTCGGTCACGACTATAACATACTACGTTGATATCTGACTATAAAATTAACGATTGTGAATCAATTCTGCCAGGGCCCCCTAGCAGAAATAGTGACCAGTTTTTGGCAAGGCCCACGCGAGTTAGCCCTGTATATTGCCGAGGCACTCGTAAGGAAAAATGGCGAGGGCCTCGTCTGGCGTGTAACGCATGTCATAATCAGCCGCTCGGCTGGCTGACTGCTGAGTATATGGCGAGTTTTCCTTGGCAGCAGCTGGCGTGGCTCATATTTGAGTAAATGGCGAGTTTTGCTCGACAGTAACTGGCGTGGCTCATTTTCGAGTCAATAGCGAGCTTTGCTCGACAGTAACTGGCGTGGCTCATTTTCGACTCCATCTATTCTATGCGTAGCAATATTTAACTAACTTTCATTCTGGTATGAGATGACAGAGAATTCCTTAGAAGAAAATTGGACTGTGCGAATCCAGCTTGGCTCTGTGTCGCAGCCTGATTTCTATGATAGGTGCAAAATAAATCTCTTACCAGAAGTTCCATCCGATTGTCGACAGTTTGATGTAGAGAGTTCTTTACGTTGAGAACGTATGAACTTCTGAACTGCTCTGTGTTTTCTAACACGAGCTGATTTCAAAACTCGTGTCCGTTCTTTTTTGTCCATCGTATTCTGTTGCTACTTTTGATCTATATATCTGTATAATGTATTAAATTTCATATTAAATATTGGTATATTATTGAGCCAGTCAATTTATGATGGAAAAAATTTATTATTAGCGATTATACTAGGTAACAGTCAAGACATTTTGATACAGAGGAAGTGAGTTTCTTGGAGGTTAATTATCGATCTATATCACAGCTTATCTGCACTTATTAGAACAATACTTGTCAAACGAAACATATCTTGAAAAATTATATTACGTCGTTCTTAACTTTACCGTCCAGACGCTTGAACGGTAACGTAACCGAATTAATCCCAGCTGTCAATGGACTTCGTTCTTCGATCGTGGACTTAGCACTAACAGCTGATACATATGCTTGGTAGCGATAGACTGTGAGCGCTGGCGAGGCCACCTCGTGGAGCAATAGGTACACGGAGAAAAAAAAGTAGTTGGACAAACCAATAAATGGGTTCCGACAACCACTCGAAAGAGTTGAAATAGCGTCACTACTCAGTGGGTTATGACAACTACTCGTTGGTTATACGAACCGCTGTGGTTGGTTATAGGAACTCGCTGTTGGTTGCGCCACCTATTGTATTGGTGAAAACAGCACTGCGATTGGTTACAGGAGCGAGCTAGTTGCTGCAACTATTCAGCGGTACAGCATATGCTGGAGATGGTTCTCCCAACTACTTTTTTCTTTTAGTGTAGTGACTTACTACGCGGGCTCGTCAGCGGCACGTAGGTTCTACTACCGAATACAGCACGCGAGGCGCTCGCGAGGCACTCACGAGTCTTCACTCGCGAGGCCATCTCGTGGAGCGATAGGTAGTAACTTACTACGCGGGCTCGCCAGCGGCAAGTAGGTTCTACTAGCGAACATAGCACGCGTGGCGCTCGCGAAGCCATCTCGTGGAAGAATGGGCAGTGACATAGCATGCGTGATGGCCAGCATCTCGTGGGACAAGTTGGCGACCCGATCAAGCCTGTGCCTCGGTAGACCCTCGCCAGCTATCCTGATACTAGCACAGCTAGGATAGCCCTCGCCAGCTACTCGGGTGACACAAGGCAAATCCGAGTACATTTCTGCTAGGGCCACGGTGGCGTAATTGGTAACGCACCAGGCTAGAATTCTGGGTGTTCCCGGTTCGAACCCGGGTCGTGGCGGAATTTTTTTCACAATTTGTTTGAGATAAATTTCGTCGATTGTGGCTGCTTGATGAATTACTTTAATTTATTAAGCAGCTACAGTCGATACTTGTAAAGATTCGGATTAGTGAAATTTGAATTAGGCTTCGGTTTCGCGCGCTTTGAATCTAGCGGTCACTGTCTCAGACCCGAGATGAGCTTCGCAAAAATTCCATCAGAAAAAATAGACCGCCAACAGTCGATAAAAAATTAATAATGGTACATTAAAGTTTTCAAAAAATTACTGAACACCGCAATTCTGAACGCTTTCATCGTATTTAGGAAAAACACTACAGATATCATCAAATAGATGACATTTAGAGTGTCGCTTAAGGAGGGTGTTCTTTCGAAGTATGGTAAGACGAGAACGTCGAGTCAAAGGTGTGATCCTGACGATTTGAGACGATTGAATGAGAGACATTTTTTAAAAAGAATACCAATAGCGGAAGGAAAATCGAGACAACGAAGATGTATTGTATCCATTCGTCACGGTAAGCAGAAAACGTCGACTTATTTTTGTCAAGAGTGCGATGTAGGTCTGTGTCTCGATAACCGCTTTGAGCGTTACCATACGACAGAATATTTTTGAAAAAGTTAGCAATACTTGATAATATTTGCTCAAACTATGCAATACGGATAAATTATAATAATATGCACGTTTACGAACTCTATGATTTGTTACTTCTGATAATTTAAAAAAAATCGGACGATTTAATATTGTATTGTCTGTTAAGTATTGAAATAGTTTTGCGATCTCAAGAGCCTTGTTATTATTAATTTATGTTGTCACTATCAAGTCATATCTTCGGAATAGTTAGAATAAAAAAGACGCTACCAAAGAATTAAAATATTGTTTTCTTCACGACAGTAAAATATTTTCCCCATAACCACGTAAAAAACCAACTTGTTTAACCTTCAGAAAAAAACAGTCTAAAGAAACGTAATAAAAATATACTTTAAAAAGAAATATCTATATAGGAGCTCAAATATACTTGGCACGGTCCTGGTGCAACTAAACTGAGACCACCGTCGCGCGGCTTCTGGCTGCAACCACGCCTCCCCGGTGCTGTCAAATGCACAAAACATAAATAAATTATTAAAAATCAGGTAGTCCATGGATTCACTTTGATTGTAAACTATCTAATTTTTCTATTTTAATTAGAATTTCTTAACAAATTTCAAGACGTAAAATTCATCAAATCTCACCAGATGTCGGTAAAATGTTTAAATAATTGTTGCCCGGAAAGCAAACTTTTGTACGTTCGAATACTAGCAGCTTTGCCAATTGTACAGAAAAAAATTTAAACTGGGTCATGTGATGCCAAACATTTCCAGCTTGCCAATAAACTTTGGTTCATAATTTTCCGATCTCGCATTCAAAAGTTATCGAGAATTGAAATGAGATTTTCAAGGCCACGAAGCCGCCGGCCCTAGGGACAGTTCGCGGCAGAAGGCTCCCGTACGTGAAGGGTTAATTACGTAAATTAACGGGCGCTTAACAAAACATATATTTCTTATTTATTCGTCAAATCAGAGCCCCGGCAGCCTTCAGAATATCGTCGAGAATTGTTTGTCGCGAGGGTATTCGGTCTCATTTGGCGCCCAACGTGGGGCAACGTTGGAAATAAAAATTGTAAAATCATTAAATCAACGGGAAAAATAGCCAAAGTGTCCAGAAAAATTGTTAAAGTGTCAAAAAATTTATCTAAGTGTAAAAAATAATTTTATTGTCAAAAACATTTAATTTTTCGTGAAAGTGTTCGAGAAAAATCAGCGTAATAATTCGAGCTGCTACGAATTTTGTAACGGCCGAATACGGAGAGTCGTCGAGTCGAGCGTATTAGGCCAGAGAGCAAAGGCATGCAGCGACACCGAGTCATTCGGTCGAGCCTGAGTGAGCGCCGGACGCAAACATAAACAGACGCGCGGTGAGATAACGTACGCGACGCTAAGCCTGTTGTCCTCTGCTCACCGTATTTGACTTAGAACGCACGAAATATTATTGGAAAACTCCTTGCTTTATCCCATGCTTCGCTTGAAATATTTATACTGTATGTACTAATTTATTTTGTATCGAACTGTGCTAACTATTTAATTATTTATTGCATTTATGTCATTTTGGATTTATTGTCGAATAATTGTGTGTTATTTATAAAAACGAAAATTGGCCCAATTTATCAAGAATATACTGGAAAAGTTACTGAATAATAATAATTTAAATTATCAAAGAATTTTTGAGAAAATATTTAATTTAAAAAATCCAAATTAATTAAATTGAATAAAAACGGAAAAATCGTCGTATATTTGGCAACGATGTATCGTCAATAATTTTGAGACTAAATTGATTAATTGAAAGTAATGTTTCATTCGCCTGATAAGATGGCATTACTATCAAACAAGAAAAGTACTGACAAGAAATTGAAGGGCGACCAGGGCTTCCTCGTTCCGATCTACGAAACGCTTCCTGGAAACGCAACGCGACCGGATACGTCGGGTGAGCCGGTTCGAGAACCAACCGCCCAGAGTGCGGGAGCGAATTTTGATAACGCTCGGTTTCAGGACGTGTTCGTCCAAGAGAATTTAAATGTTGATGCCCTCCCCATGGTGCTGACAGGTACCCCGGTCGGTAGGGGAAGGGGTTCGCATGGTGCAACTCCGACGCCTGGCGATTCATTTAGGTCGGCACAAGTAGAAACAATTTTGAGTACTTTGGTTAACCGGCTTGATATAGTCGATGTAAAATTAACCCACGTCAAGATACTCGAGGATCAGATGAAAGAATTATTATTTCAATTAAAATCACTGAATGAGAAAGTGAACAAGGAAATCCCGACGAGGAATCTCACGTCTGTGAGCGAATCGACGGGCAATTTAAGAATTAATAATATTGTTGACAACGGGCGGGGTAACGATGAAAATTGTACCGTTAACGTCACGCGGGGTAATATTGGGATTAATACCGTCAGCGTCGAGCAGGGTAACGATGAAAATGTTACCGTTCACCCAGCATAACGCGACGATGTAAACATTGGGGTCGAGGCGTCTGGTCTCGCGCCCCGAAATAATAACGATAGCTCGTTGTTGTCGAGTAACGGGGCGTTTGAGCCTTATAGAAATTTGAATATACTCGACGCCGTATCGTCGACTGATTCGATGGGCGTCTTGCCCAGACAATCAGATTCAAGGTCGCGCGAAATGGATGTTCGTCAATGTAGTCCAGCTCACCGTCTCGGAAACGACACCCGACGGTGAGACAATTACGCGAGAAAACTGCGATGAATACCGACAATTGACGCAAAACCGAATTGAGACATAAAATCGCGAGAACAATGTCGTCAATCGCAGATCAACGCGCGAAAGACAGTCGATAACACCGCGACGAAGAGCTTTATCGTGGCCGAGTACCGACTCAACCGACAGTGACGATGACGCGCGACAAAATAACAGACGAAACGACGGACGAACCGATCGACGATACGATTCGCGAGGAAGAGAGAGTTTTCCGAGAAACACGCGAGAGGATCCTGTCCCGAATTACAACAGAGAACTCGACTCCGCGATGAAAATCGGTCGCATCGTTAGTAACTGTAAAATAACCTTCCCAAAAAGTGAAAAAGATCCCGAACAGTTCCTGATTATTTTGAAGGATCAGCTGAGTGTCGGCGGCATTCGAAAAGATTTATTCGTCCCGTGCCTGCCGAACGTCTTCGAGGGTCTGTACAGGGCCTGGTACATGCTGAACAAACAACATTGGCGAACGTGGAAAGATTTCATGCGCGCTTTCCGCTTCCAGTGGGCGGTCAAGAAAGATGGCGGCGCACTTTTTGTCGAAGTTTGAGAGGATGCTGTACCCTCCCTCGTTTCGTGAGCAATTAAAACCAATCTTGGTCAAATTTCAACCGTCACTGACCTTCGAAATTTTGAAAATGAAAATCCGAAATTACGACGGATTCTTGCATTATTTGAACGAACGAAGCTACCTCTATAGTCGCTCAGTCAAAGCTCAGAGAGGAACGCGTGGGGGGTCGTCCCGATCGAACTTAAAACATATTCAATACGAAAGAGACGACTCTGACACTACGTCGACCGATACTGACAAAGACGACGATAGCGACGTCAGTAAGACCGAGCTGAAAACCATGCACGCGAAGTCATCTCGCGATGGCAGAGGCAAGAGTAGTTCGTCAAAAAATTCGTCAAATTCAAAATTCTTGGCAAAACAGAGACTCGAGAAGAACCTGGAGAATTTCGACAAATCATCCAAGTCGGAACCAGGCAATCAGCAGTCGAGCCCTCAATCTAAATTCGTCGAGAAATCGGACATTCGGCACGCTCTTGTACTGCTGACCGGCAGGTCGTGTGTCACATCTGTTCCATGAAGGGCCATGGCAACAAAGATTGCCCAAAGCAGTCGGGAAACGGGCAAAGCCGGCAATGGTCGAACCTCCGGGTACTGTCGTCGAAGGCCGAATGGAGGAGAAACCCAAATTTAATATCGAACAAACGAAATCGCTCGATAAACCAGACGCGTGCTCGAATACGTCGGCTATTCTTCAGCCACCAGACGCGAGCACCGACGGTGATCGCGACGCGATAGAGCTCGAGATTCTCACGACTCTCTCGAGTGATTCAGAGTGGTCGGACGACGAACTCGAGTCGTCGTTAAAACCTGATTTTGACGAAGTAATTCAGCACACCGAGGTATCACTGTTGTCGATACTGTCAACATCAGAATTACCCGTCGATAGCTCGAATTCTGAATCGCTTAGCTCGCCTCAACGGGAACAATTAAAATCTTGGCGACTGGTAGGGTTATCGCCAACAATTATTCATCGTCTCGCTCAACGACGAATCTTCCGCGGAACCAGTGGTCTCCGAGAACCGACCAAGATTATGAGAATCTCGGTTGAAATTTCGATCTTCGGTGAAAAGATCCGCGGAATAATTGACAGCGGCAGCGAAAGATTATATATGAATCTCGCGACGTATGACCGCGTAAAAAGATTTCAAATCGAAGAACTTTCCTCAGATTCAACATCGGAAAGTGGTGTACGACTCGTTGATAAATCACTCGTCAAAACTAAAGGAGGTACGTGCTTTGTAATCGACATTAACGATATTTACGGTACGCAATGGTTCAGCGTTCTTCCAGAATTGTCAAATAATTTAATTCTCGGGATGGATTTCTGGATGTCGTTTAAAGTCAAAACCTATCCGACAACCCAAACATGCCTCTGGAGGGGAGTGAATAACTCCTACCCAATGACGTATCGACATGTCATACGATCGGAATTACAAGTTTTGACAATAGACCAGACAGAGAAACTTAGAACTTTTCTCGACGCTGAATTCGCGAACTTAGAACGAACAATCAACCGGCGTAACCGATTTAACGAAGCACGTGATCGAGTTAACCGATCGAACCCCGCATCGACAGAAGCCGTACCGACGAAACGAAGTAATTCGCGATTTTATCCACAAAGAAGTTGATCGGCTTCTCGACAAGAAATACATAACTTGGAGTAACCGCGACTGGGCGTGTTCTCCAGTCGTAGCTCCGAAAGCCAACGGCGGTCTGCGATTCTGTATTGACTATCATCCTGTGAATCGACAAACGGTCAAACCAGCATATCCCTTACAGCAGATGAAGTCAATTCTATCACAATTGCACCAAGCTAAGATAATTTCGACATTAGATATGAGCGAGGCTTTCCACCAAATCCCTATGGAAAAGGAAAATCGAAAATACACCGCGTTCGTTGTCGAGGCGAAGGGGTTATTAGAATGGTCAAGAATGCCATACGGATTGACAGACGCGCCGTCTACATTTCAAAGTCTAGTTAACAAACTGAAGTGACGAATTAATGAACTGATTTACGAACTTAAATTATGAACTGATAAGTTTTCGCGTATTTAGATGATTGGATTGTAGTCAGTCAAAACCTCGACGAACACCTCGCGATTCTGTCACTCCTGTTCGCAGTCTTACGCGAAGCCAAGCTCATAATAAACCGTGAAAAGAGTAGCTTCGTATGTAAAGAAGTCAAATTTCTGGGATATATCGTCGACGAATTCGGAATTAGCTTCGACCAATGCTAATCCGGCTGCCCCAACCGCCGCACAGTTGTCAGAGGAAAAACGGCTCCTGGCTCTGCAAGTGCTGTCGTCTCCGCCCGTCAAAAAGTCCTTGGACGAAATCATGCGGGAGAGACCCGAGATGCAGGACGGAGAAGAGGTCCGCGTCATCGTACCTAGGAAGTACAAGTAGTAATTGACGACGCATCGACCGCCTGATCAACCGCTTCGACGATCTCAACTCGCCAACTAGCGCTGTTGCCAACGACTTATTTAGAAGTTCCTATTATCAATTAAGACACACTACTTTAAATGGAAATAATCGACAAATTGCCTCGAGAGTTTTGTTTTGTTTTAGCTTGTCAAATGTTCAATTCAAGGGCAAGAAATATTCGCTTGAATCAAGCTATTTTCGGCAATTTCGTCTTTACCGAAAAATTTTGTCAATCAAGCTCCTTATTTTGCTATAAATCCGACATGTTTTAGTCGTCGAGAATTCTATTTTGTTTACAAGCTTGTATTGTTCTTTCTTCATAAATTTCGTTGCTATAAAAGACGACTATTCTTATTGTATCTTTAAGTGCTGCGTATATCAAATGTATTAGACTCCGTTGCGTTGTGAATATATCTTTTATATTTGAAATTGTCATCCTTGCGTCACCTGCAAATTGACTGCATTGACGCAAAATGAAAAATTATTTGCGTCACCTCGACGTCGGAACCGCGAACTGACGCCTTGACAAATCGCGCTTTTATTTTAAGTCGAAATAATTTGTCAAAAGTATCGTTGATAATTACGTAAATTAACTGGCGCTCAACAAAATATATATTTCTTATTTATTCGTTAAATCAGAGCACCGGCAGCCCTTGACCCAGGTCGCGCCGGGTAGAATATCGTCGAGAATTGTTTGTCGCGAGGGTATTCGGTCTCAGTGTACTAAAAGGCGAAGCCCTTAACGTGATACAGGGATACGCAATCGGTAACGAAAATTATGAGCACGCGTGGCAGCTCTTAAAAGATACATATGATAATAACATAATCATAATCGAGACTCATTTGAACGAGTTATTGAATTTTCCAACTATTACAAAGGAAAATAAAGCGGATTCGATAAGGCAGTTCGTGTGCCACATCAGAACCCACATGACGTCGCTACAGTCACTCGGTCAACCAGTAGAGCAGTGGGAAACTGTGCTATTACATCTCGCGAAAAAGAAGATCGACTTCGCGGAGCAGAGGGGCTGGCAGAACATGATAAAGGATAGATCAACGGCGAATATGCCTACAATGGAGGAATTCTTGAAATTTCTTATAGATCGTCGCAATACTCTGAGAGTGCTAAACCAAGGTAAAGCGAAACCTGTTAAATCTGGACCAACAGGAAAGAAGAGAACGGAGAAAAAGGTCATTCTCGCTACTACAACAGAAGAATGTAAGTTCTGTGAAGGATCGCACACGATTTATAAGTGTGAAGATCTGCAAAAACTGTCGCCGACTGACAGAAAAAAGGAAAAAATTGCCAAAAGACTGTGTAAATTGTCTCGGAGCAGGGCATTTCGCAAAGGATTGCAAGTCGACCGCATGCAAAAAATGCGCTATGCGTCACAACACTCTTTTACATCGAGAAACCGAGCCGCAATCGAAAGAAAACAGCGAACCGGACGTAGGACCAGTGGTGTCGCATTGTGCAGCAGGACCTAAGAGCGAGTCAAGATCATCGACGAGTAACGAAATCGATGAAGGCTCTGTGAGTATTTATTGCGCATACAGACCGACATCCAACGTCATTCTGTCAACAGCGCGAGTGAACGCTTACGACAAAAATGGAAACTCACATGTCTGCAGAGTACTACTGGATCCAGGGTCTCCATCGAACCTGATGACCGATAGTTTTACGAAAAAACTATAATTGTCTACTAGAGAAGAGCAGCGACCCATCAGCGCGATTAACCAAGCAAGGACTAGCGCCAGAAAAGAGACAGAAGTTCGAATCGGATCCATTCACGAGAGATTTTCGACGGATCTGGAATGCTTGATACTGCCAGTGATAACTGAGCTGTTATCACAGAATCAAATCGACGTAACACGGATATTAATGTCAAGGAAGCAGCGCCTAGCCGACCCAGTATTCGACAAACCAGACACCATCGACCTCCTGATCGGAGCAGGACGACGATCTGCATTGAATGACAAGCTCATTCCTGGTCCGAACTTGCAACGCGACCTGGTAGACATAATCCTGCGATTTCGAACTCAGGCTTACATCATGACAGCGGATGTCACCATGATGTACAGACAGATACCCGTACACGAGAAAGATCGAGCGCTACAACGCATACTATGGAGAAAAGATCCGCACGAACCACTCAAGTTGTACCAACTTAACACGGTGACCTACGGCCCGACGTGCGCGCCTTATCTGGCCATTTGTTGCCTTAGGGAGCTGGCTGCCAAATCAAGAGATTTTCCGCAAGCAGCCAAAGCATTAAACGAAAATTGTTACATGGATGATTTGCTAACCGGAGCTCAAACGATAGAGGAATCTGTCGAGCTACAAAAACAGGTGAGCGAGTTGCTGTTACGAGGACAATTTCCTCTTCGAAAATGGAGTGCGAATGACTCAAAAATCCTGCGACATCTCACTGAGGGATGCAAGACCGAGGGATTGTTAATTCTGGACAAGGAAGGAGCCCTAAAGACACTGGGATTACTCTGGAAGGCGGCAGAAGACTATCTACAATATCTCGTCGAGATTGAGAAAATGGATGCTCCAACTAAGCGCATCATACTTTCCAAGATCGCTCAAATATTCGATCCGTTGGGATTGATCGGGCCGTCACTCATCAACGGAAAAATCATAATGCAACGATTTTGGTTGCTCGAGATTGATTGGTATCAACGCCTTCCTGAGGAAGTGCGAGAAGCGTGGGACAAGTATTCCACTTCTTTACCAAAACTCAACGAAGTTTTGGTAAAGAAAACAATCTCCTTACCACGTTTGGAGCTTGAAGCAGCCTTGCAACTAGCAAACCTCTACGCGACTGTCAAAAATGCTTACGGTGATCGCATCAAAAACGTAATGCTATGGAGTGACAGTACCATAGTTCTAAGATGGGTCAAGACTCAACCAAATGTGCTGAAGACATTGTCGCTAATGGAATTTTGAAAATTCAAGGCCTCACGACGAACGCAACATGACACCAAGTACCATCAAAAGATATTCCGGCAGACCAGTTATCTCGAGGAATCACCATCGACTACTTAATCAACGATGAACTGTGGTGGCATGGCCCGAAGTGGATAACCGAAGAAAATCCTTGGCCTAAACGTATGGAGAAACCGGAAACCGATCTACCGGAACTGAAGCCTGTTATGGTAAATCTAACCGCAACAGTAGGAGTGAACCTACTAGAAAAATACTCTTCGTATCGTAAATTAAAGAGAGTCATCGCGTACTGCCTGCGTTGGAGAAACCGTAGTACGACGCCTAGAAATCACTTTTTGAGCGTGGAAGAGATGGATAAAGCCGAGAAAACTATCTTAGTAATGGTTTAACGAGAGACATTCGCGCAGGGAATTCGCGATCTCGAAAATAATCGGAAAGTACACCGCAAAAGCAAACTACGAGGGTTAGATCCAGTATTGGACAGCGAGGGATTGATACGCGTTGGCGGTCGACTCCGAAATGCAGCTATATCTAATGATCAAAATCACCAGATAACACTGCCCCTGGGACACTTCGTAACAAATTTGATTATGAAGGAAGAGCACGTCCGACTACATCACTGCCCACCGACGCAGCTATTAAGCGCTGTGCGACATAAGTTTTGGCCGTTGAGCGGTCGACGCGAAGCTCAGAAAGTGATAAAAGCATGTTTACCGCGTTACCGGTTCAAACCAACTTTTACTGACGAGTTTCTGGCGAAAGAAAAATCCGAAATCGAGACAAATCTGGCGAATCAACGCATACAATGGAATTTCAACCCACCTTGAGCTCCAAATTTCGGTGGTCTATGGGAGGCGGCGGTGAAAATCGCGAAGCAACACCTCTACCCCATGACTCGAGGCCTGACACTTACTTTTGAGGAGTATAGGACACTCTTAACTGAAATAGAAGCCATTTTGAACTCGAGACCGTTAACTCCTCTCTCCAGCGATCCTACAGACCTGTCAGTCCTCACCCCGTCTCATTTCCTTATTGGTGACCCACTGATACAACCTGTGCAGCATAATCTAATTGAGATTGTAGACAATCTTTAATTGGTGTAAGGGTTTCGGCAATGGAGCGGTCCCCAAGAAAAAAATCCAAGGTATTACGTTTCGACTCACGTCGGAGCCCTCTTCAGAAATTTATTTTCGACATCTATAATATAAAGTACAACAACAATATAAAGTGTGCTATGTTTATGTTAATATAACCTGAAATACATTTATTTAACTAGAAACTAATTAATAATTTTTTTTAATTTCATTATTTTATCCAACTTAACCACAAGCGACTCACCGATGAACATCAATCAATAGTGCCAATCGACACCGACCCATGTGTTTATTTATTTTATCAGATAAATAAGTCAGGATTGTTGATTTTTATTGATGACGAGCTTATTTAAACCAAAATTGACACCCTCAAGGGGAAAAAGGAACAACACTCGTTGTAACAACTGAGTCCTCCAGTTGAAACTTCTTACTCCTTTGCTGTTGGTGGAGGTAACGGGTGCTAGGTTAAGAACTGGCAAATGCAGAGAATCACACATGAGACGTGGAAATTCAACAAAAATTCATTAACAGCGATGTAAAATCCACTTTTGCTCACCTAATACCACTTTTCGCCTCAGTTTAACACTCTAATTATCACATTTTTCTAAAAGTTTCAACCGGAGAAGCCGGTTGCACGTGTTCGTCGCAGCCGATCTGCCACGAAGATCTCGCTCAATGCCGCCCTATCAGCCTCGTCGCCCCGACCTAAAATAGTGCCATTCGACCTAACTCCGTCGCCCCTCCATCACAGCATGAGATTACATATTCGTAAATTTAAATTTAATACCTCAATTTCATTCAATGTATACTCTTGTTAAATGTTGATCTAATATTTTTACTCATTGGTCTCGACTTTCACTAGTTATTAACATGAAATTGATAAATTGAGCACAGTTACCGACGTTTCGAAATTTTTCCGTTAAATGACCAATTCTTACCTCTGACAGATATCGTTAATTTAAATGAAATAAAAGGTTTTACATTTATTTTCACGTTAGTGATGCGACACGTATTACTATTTGCGACACTAGTCAGAGTATAGCACCAATTTTCAAAGAAAATTTACAGAAATCGCTACGGTGGAGACAGCGACCTTAAACTCACTCGCGGCTTTCAACGAGCTAAATCTTGAAATCTATCTATATATTTACCTATATATTGTAGACAATCGTCTATCCCTTTGACAACATTTACGAAAGCTCCGTCAAAACTTCTGGCATCGCTGGCAGAGTGAATATCTGCAGGAGCTACAGAAGCGAAACAAATGGACGAAGGACGGAAAGAACATCGAGATCGACACGTTAGTTCTGCTCAAAGAAGACCTCTGCAATGGGCTTGTTACGTCGAGGCCCTATCAAATCAATAGATGAAGAAGGACGACCAACGTCTTAGGATTGTTTGAACTACATGGTGTTTCCCCTGTTTCACATTCGTCACCCGAGGGTCGATGGCGCCAGCCCACCCGAAATGTCGCGCCTCGCTATTTCTCACACCTGACAGATGTCTATATTAAAAAGGAGAAGAGCTCGATAATAAGCGAACGATTCCTGGAATCATGACACCCTCTCTGCTCAAATTAGGCCATCTTCTAGTATATAAGATGTAACAATTCTCATCGTGAGGAATTAGTCTTTTCCCGGACTTCGGTCCGTTAACTTCTGTCACCGCACCAATTATTGGCTCCAGGGTGACTTTTGCGAATAGTTTAACAGTTTGCCATTAACTTCTGTCACTGCACCAATTATTGGCTCCAGGGTGACTTTTAAGAGTAACTAAACAGTATAATAATTAACTTCTGTCACTGCACCATTGCGGATCTAGGGTGACATTTGCAAAATAATTGTAAAACAAATATAATCAATAAACAAATAATTATTCAACATCGTATCTCGTGTTGCTGCTTTCTTCACACCTGACATGCTACCTGTCTCAAGAAGATGTCACTACGAGGGAACACGGCATCACACTACAAGTCAACAGACTCAGATATCGCAACGAGGGAACCGCTCAACTACGCTATACGATCAACGGCCTACAGGTATTCCTTCCATCCTGTTTGTTAAGCGAGGTCTCCGTCCCTGCTGTAAAGGGCTGCCAAGCCTTGACGCAAAAGCGCGCCCGACCGTTTCGTCAACCCGATATCCGGGTTCAGACGTAAGAGGCTCTTGGTAGAATTATCGAACTATTTCCTGGACCAGACGGCGTATTGCGAGTCGTCACTGTGCGAACGCAAGGAGGATCTTTCAAGCGATCTGTTCGAAATCTATGCCCGATTCCAATGGAAGATGACTCATCGGAAGATTGAGCCGTGCGCGATCAACAAAGATCGTAACCTCTGCATCGTTCTTGTCATATAGACTCAAAGAAATCCTGAAAATGTAGTATTTAGCTATAAGTTTAAAGGACTAAATTCTAATACCCTTTTCTTAAAAAAACGAGAATCTTTATTTGTGTTATGATTACTTGAAATGGTTAGTTATTTGAAAGTTGAATTTACTATTACTTGTGTTTAGCATTTACATATGGGTTAGTATCTCCGAATTCAAAGAGATATTTGGATTGTATTCGTTAATTGAAAGAGTTCTTTCAAGGGAGGCGGAATGTTCTATATTGTATTATCCGAATGTTGGTATTACTGCTAGACGCCGCCGCGGCGCTGCGAGAGCCTTCGAGGCGCGCGCGAAAGATCGAGAAGAAGTATAGAAAAAGCAAGATGGCTGAAGAAGACGCGCACGAGAAAAAACGTTCCGGGCGTTGTACTAAATAAATAGAGAAAAATTCAGAAATCAAGTTTTTTAATTACCCACAAAAGAACAGAATCATTAATGAGTAAAAGAAGGGTTTGTTCTTCCTATACGTGATCATTTTTATAGTGTAATAAGGTTCAGAGTTTTTTATTTTGCTCATTTGTGATCGACTTACAAGCTTTCAATATCATCTGATCAAATACAGTGCCTCTTGGTGAATTTAAATATCAGAGCTGAGTCAGAAATAATATAGAGTGTATTTCAATTTATATGAGTAACAAGTTACATTTGTGAATGAATTCAATAAAATCAGTGGTTAACTGAGATTTGCGTAATCGACGTCTTTAAGGTAGTTTTATCACGGAATGGCTTGATTCAAGAATTTATTAAAACTTGGCGCACATACTATTGAACATGTTGCCTAAACCTCTGCGCAACTTCAATTAGATTTACCGTTGGTAAGTTGAGATATTTACACGTGAAGTTGGCATAATTTGCATGTATCTCGTATACCAAACATGCAAAAACGAGACGTTTTCTGTTCCAAAATCTGCTTGACATTTTAGAAATAAAAACAAAACGAGAATATCTTACAGGGCTATAACACAAATACGGTTGAAAAGATTTGAGAATGGTTTACTGTATAGTTATTGAGATATTAGGAATTTAAGCGGAATGAGGTAGAGCGCGAGTGGCGCACGTATTTACTGCGGATAACCTCCGTGCGTCTCGCGCACTACCGCACCTATCCCCACCGCTACGTCAAGATAAAACTACCTTAATGCAGCCTGCAGGCTCCCAATATCAGCCAGCCATATGTCAGTTATATACTAAATGGAGTGACTTTCTATATATTTGTTGGTTGATATTATTATATATTATTTACTTCTAAGCTTCCAATGTTATTTGGTAAAATTGAGTGATTTTTGCTTCCTCATAGAGGAAGCTTTGTTTTCGTGAAAATTTTTTTTTTCGAGATTTTCATGTCAGTATGCTTAGAATCACCTAAAAATTCGAGAAAAGTGGTCTAGAAAATATGTCTGTATGTGTGTATGTGTGTGTGTGTGTGTGTGTGTGTGTGTGTGTGTGTGTGTGTGTGTGTGTGTGTGTGTGTGTGTATGTATCCAGACACTGAAAATTCAATTGCCCATAACTCACGAACGGCACGATGGATCTAGCTAAAATTTTGCACGCAGGTAGAGTATTGACTCCTCTGTTATTGACGTGATTTTTAATTAAATGTATCAATGTAAACAGATTTTATGCAATTTTTAATTTTTTCAAAAAATGTCGTGATCGCTCTAACTTTCGTAAAAGTTCGCCAATTTAGCTAAATAGTTCTTTATAAATGAAGACACGTTAAATGACGTTTGGTATTGAATTTCAGCGAAATCGGTAAAGCGGTTCCGATTTTATAGAATTTTGAATTTTTCGAAAAAAATACATTTTGCTCTAAATTACGTCGAATTTCAACAAATGAACAGAAATTTTGTACAGACGAAAAATAACATTCAGAAATGCCATGTACCAAATTTGGTGATGATCGGTAAAGTCGTTCGGATTTTACACCATTTTTCATTTAAAAAAAAATGTAGATTTTCGCTATAACTTCCGGAAAAGTTGAGAAAGTACGACAAAAATTTGTATCTAATCAAAATTAGATGTAACGGTGTTTGCAGAGGTGATTTATAGCTGTATAAAACACCTCTGCAAAAGAGACACAAGGTATAAAAAAAAAGATGCAAAGTAGAACCTTGCACATTGCTTCCTCATTATTTTTCGCTTTTTACAAAGCTTCCTCTATGAGGAAGCCAAAATTGAATAACATACTGCTTCCTCACAGAGGGAGCTTTGTAAAAAGCGAAAAATAATGAGGAAGCAATGTGCAAGGTTCTACTTTGCATCTTTTTTATTTATTTAAGCATGATTTAATCATACGCAATCTCCCAAAGTCATCCGGTATGGTGATGTGTTGCTTGTTGTGACAAATTATCATCATAATTTACAGAGGAATAATAAAGTGTTCTTCAATTGCAGTGTGCAACAAGTTTTATTAAATGTTATGTGTAATAAGTCTTATATTTTTTAATAAACTCATAAAAATCGGTGGTTATTCAGTAATCAATTTAAATTTGTGTACTCTAGTTTTGTAGAACTTGCAACAAAAAATATATAGGAAAATAGTTAATTTGTATTACAAAGTTTGCTCGCCATGTCATCTGGTAAAATACCTGGTTTCTTTATGAGACAAATTATCAGAAGTAAGATAGAAATAATTAATAAGGTATAATTATACATTCAACAATTTTCATTTTTGTAATAATATAAAATTTCCGCAACATCCAACTAGTCAACCTCCTATCTTTCGTGCACCACGTTTATGCAACTTACATTCAGTTGTTTACTCAAATTGGATGCTAGTTTCTTGCAAATACCTATTTTTGCAGACTGCAATCTCCTAAAGTTATCCATCTGTGAAATTAAATGAGCAAACAGATAAAGGAGTAATGATTATAGATTCTAAAACTCCACCGATCTTGCTAATTGAGTCAATGTGATCAAATAAATTAAAAACAACTGTGTTAAGTTACCTGCACATTGTTTACATTACAGATTTAATAATATGATGCAGTTATTTAAAAAAAAAATAAGTTTTCATATTTTCCTGCAGTCTATCATATCCACTGAAAAGCTTTGAGTGGAAACACTCCGGTTGAATAGAACTAGATTTAGACATTTTCACCTCTGTGCAAGTTTTCCAGAATAACTGCTCATAAGATTACTTTTCCTAATGATGTTTTATTAATGATTTAAAAAAAGTTTAAACTTGGACAGTACACATTTCCAAATACCAACATCATTTCAGTATGTTGTACATTAGTTAATTATTATTTATTTAAATCACATCATTTTTATAATGTTTTTTTCTCCGGCCTAACAAAGGCTTGAAGTATCAATATAAACTTAGCAAAATATAAACTTAGCAAAATCCCCCAGAAAACACGTGTTAAAAAATTGAGACAAGTACATTTACCTTTGTGGTATCCTATACCCCCCCCCAAAAATGTAGTTTGTTAACAACTTGAGAAGTACAGAAAGTTCTGAAATCAACAGATGACAGATCTGATCAACAGATTTGAAACTTCAAATGCAATAATTTTTTTAAAAATGCAATACTTGCAATAATTGTGCAATAAATGCAATAATTGTCTTTTAACTAAAAGACATAAACTGAAAAACGGTGTGAAATAAATAAATAATACTACCAAAAAGAATAGACCTCTGTACTTGGCGAGTTTGTGATAAATTGATTCAGTATTGAATGTTCATTTAGGACGATAAACTCGCCAAGTTCTGAGGTCTATTTCTTTTGGTAGTATTATTTATTTATTTTATAACTTCATACCGTTTTTTTCGTTTATGTCTTTTAACTTCAAATACAATAATTTTTTTCGATATATATATATATATATATATACATGAACAATAATATGTACTTGACAGTACACCCTGCAGATATTATCTGTTGATTGCACAACTTCTTGTACTTCTTCTCAGGTTGTTAACAAGCTACATTTTTTGGGGGTTATAGGATACCACAAAGGTAAATGTACTTGTCTCAATTTTTTACACGTTGTGTTTTTTGTAACATAAACGGTATGTTTATTTTGTCTGGTAAATACATTTTTATTTATGGGAATAAAATGTACCTGCTGCATATTTTTAATAACATGAATAAATATTTATTTCATTTCAGTATTTTATTTTTTTAAATATATATTTATTGGGTATTCTTCCGCATGCCTATAGCCTATAGCGATCTGGGAGAAGGTTCTTAATCGGACTTATAATAATCAAGTCGGGCCAGATTTCAGGCTGATTCGGACCAGAACTCATACCGAAGCGATTCATCGGATCGGGCTCGTCTGATATTCGCGGGATGTGGGCCACATCTGAATTTAATCCGTTTTACCGGATTTGGCTCACTAGGCAAGTAATATACGTTGGATCAGACCTGATTTATATAAGCCAGTTCTCGACCAGATTTAATTCGAATAGATCTTGTCAGTCCCGGTTCATTGCGTACCTAATTACACCGAATTAAGACTATTGCATGAAAATAGTACGCTGGATATAAAACTCTTACAATAGAACGAGTTTTGAATAGTTCGTAAGACATTCGAATTCTCAGGGCAATCACAGGGCAATCAGATGTTGTTGCGTTTCCAACAATTGACCTTCAACATTATGAAAGTATTACACCGAATTTTATATAATAGGCTAGGCGATATAATTTTCTCACCTCAGAGGACATTTTTAAAGTGGGGTTTTAAATCCACGTTATAACTTTCATAATATATGCAAATACAACTCTACATACAAATTTGTGGCAATTTGTTTCTAATCATCAGGCAGTCCATATACATTTTTTAACAAACCGAACGATAAATTTGTTAGAACGTTTTTGAACGCCAGCGTCCGGCATCCAAACAAATTTTTTTCTCAGCACACAAATTTTAATAACTTATAACCTCATAAAAATGGCTATCCTCGAACCGGAAAGCAATTTCTTGCAATCAAGTTGAGCCTCCAAGAGCCAGTATCCACCGGCTCGTTTGATCCGAAATATATTTCAAATGAAAAAAATTAAATTTCACATCACATGATTGTATTGCAGCATCATTCTAATGCATGAATCACACTATATGAAGAATAAATGTGATCATTTTTCAAATATTAGTATTATCATAAATGAATATACTTAAGTGACTCTGTCTCCTCAAATTATAATTCCACTGAATTTAACGATAGTATGAGTAACCAGATTTTCTATTTTTTATCCGTTTTTCCCTCTTAATATAACTACTCTTATATTCTTTCTCCTGAATCTATGTATATAAACTGCAATTATTGCTATATACATTAATATGTGTGCACTATCTAATAAAGTCGCTATGTCCATTAGCAAGATGCTTTGACCCAGAGATAGAGAAGAGAGAGAGAGAGCGCGAGAGAGAGTGCTATACCAAAGTATCGATCTCGCAGTATTGCCCTCAGTATTGGAAAGTTACTGTAGAATGTGGCAAAGCACCGTTATTTGAAAGGGTCACTAGACCAGCTAAAAAGAAGAATACGAAGCGGAGGAGGTGGACTCTCTCAACCTTTCTCGTCTTCGTTTCGTTCTGATCGTATATTGAATTGCTTTTCTCGTGTATTCGTCCTCAGAAGTCCTCCCTGAAGCACCGAGAAGGGACGGTGCTTCAATATGAGCCACTTTATCAGTTTAGTCGTTGGATATAACTATATCCGTGTCGTTCGTAACACCACTCGCGCTACTTAAGGCTATACCAGTAGATAATCAGTCCGCGGGGCACGAGGCGCGAATCGCATTGCACTCACGTCGCCTATCTGCGAGCAAGGCGATCAAAGCACGAGGACCGGCGAGTTGCCGCATATAAACTACAAAACCCCGTGGTACTGGAACTAGTTGCCGGGAGCGCCGGCGCCAAGAACCACCTGGTACCTCCGTAAATCGTTCACCTCCCGCTCGCGGCATTTCTCTCAGCTCAAGTAGCAGAAGATACCGGTGTGATACGCAGCTGCCAGATATATATTGTAGGGCTACCGTGTGAGGTAGGAGCAAAAGTGGCATCCGGTGTAACTACATAAAGATCAAACAAGTAGGCAGCATACCTAGCAAATTGTATTAACGTTGCTTGAACTAATTCGTCTCTACGGTACAAGTTATTTCATTAACAACAAGTTGCTATATTAATAATACGAACTAATATGATAACAAGTTATTGTATTAATGGGAGGGGGGGGGGGGGGGGAGTCAGGTCAAAAATTTAAAAAAATCGATTATTTTTTTTCTGTGAAAACATTCATTTCCATGTCATCTATCTATTAGTAAAGTTCTAAGCCGGAATTCGCAAAAATGGCAAAATTTCTACGGTACCATTCATATTTAATTTAAAAGGCGTAAAAAATTACCAGAATATTATATTTGAATTTGAAATTGTTTTATTTATTTATTATTGCTATATGCAGATATTATGGCCGATTTTTTGTTCACACAAAATAATTAAGGGTGTTGAAAAAATAAAAAAATAATTTTTTTTTTCTCTTCGGCAGTTTTGTTTAGATAAGTATAACCTCTGAATCTGCAAAATCTTAGACATGATGCCGGAAAAATTCCCGATTTCTGCAATATACTTGCTTTTTTATGATTTTTTTTTCTATATAATAAAAAGTTATTACGTATTTGTAAGTAAATTTTTATTTGTTTACCATTTTTTAAACCAGTTAGTGAAACGCGATATAAATGATGCGATGACAGTGTGATGTCTCCAACGCAATACGTAACACTTACATTATATTCGAATTCGCGCGAATAATGGGACATGCACTGTGATATCTTAGCGCGTATCGCATGCGCAGCGTGTTACTGTCGCGAAAAGTTACTTCTGCTACACTCGAGACGCATAACCTCGAATTGACGTTTTTATTTTTCGTTCATATTAGGCTATTATTTTGGTTCCGTTGGCCATTTACGGTTTTTTTCAATCAATAGTGGTTAAAACAGAATTAACAATCATCAGAAGTGGTCAGATATGTATCATTTGTTATGAAGTGATGATTTAATGTTTGGGCAGCACATTTGTGAATGTGTCAACACCATATAAATTTTCAGTGATGTTGTCAATAAAAGTGAACATCCCCATATTATTTACAGGTTTTTTTTTCAAATTATGCATTTATTTACTTTTTTATTTGTAAAAAAAAACATTTGTTAATAATATTCTGTAATCTGACTTGCGAATAATATTTTTATTTTGTTCATTAAAGGTACTAAGGTGCCTCAAAGATGAAAGCAGCATAAACATTTTTATTTGAGTGGTAAACTTTAGATGCCATTTGCGGAAGCTTGGTTTTAAACCTATTCTGCGCGTGATTCACACCAAACTACTAGGCAGATTGGGCTGGTTGACGTCTTATTTTCTTCTTCATGAAAAAATACACCGGCTAAATGGAGCAAATGTTAATAAAAGGTAATATTTTTTAAGTGACATAATTATTACTTAATAAATGTTATGCTATTTTCGAAATCAGTGATTGACTTTGCTTTCAGAATGAAAAAAAAAATAGTTTGCTCCATTTAGCCGGTGTATCTTTTTATGAAGAAGAAAATGAGACGTCAACTAGCCCAATCTGCCTAGCAGTTTGGTCTGAATCATGCGCAGAGTGAAAAACCTAAGAACTTTGCTTAAGATAATATTGAGAGGCACACGCAAGTCAGATGGCAGTAAAACATCCTTTCATCGAGTACCAACAATATAGTTCATTGGTCATTTTTATATGCAAGAGAATTTGGACGATATTGAATTTACAAATTTAATTATTTTGATCTCCCCTTAATAATACCGACTCCCTCCCCTTAATAATACCGACAGGGTGTTTTAACGATTACTTTGTTTATAAGCGATAGGCGCTTTTAAGGGTCTTATGGAACAGAAAAGAACGACTATACACTGCGACGGCGAAAAAAAAATCGGAAAGCAGATGAAAATTTAAAAAACACATATGTTACGTCATGGCTTTCATTTATTTTATTTTATTTTATTATCTTGGATATGACGCAACAAAATAAATTAAATTATTTTTGCTGCCCCGAGGGGTTGGAGTAACCGGCTGATGAGTGTCAATTTAATTAAAATAAATACACATGTTTAATGGAAGGTAAACAATATATTTATTTTACAATATCACGTAATACGAATTTCACACTTCGTTAAAGACACGCACGTTTAAAATTTTTTAAACGCGCACTTGTTGAATTTACTGACTTGGTAACGCTTCTGGATATATTTTGTGTTATATACAGATTAATGTTCATCGTACAAGATTTGCTAGCGGTAGAATAATTGTTAAAAATTTCAAGGGCCGACCATGAGGAATTAAAAAGTAGTCCTGAAGGCACACCGCAATGATACAAAAATTGAAGATGCAAGACATCGCGCATTTTGTAGGTGCGTGACGTGCTGCTTATTGCCGTGGGACCGCTGACATTGCGCTGATAAGGTCAGCGAAAGCAGTCCTCCAGTTTCAAAGCTCAACTATTACGCGAGAATTTATTTTGCTAAAAACAGCGTGAGATTGCTGATTTAAGTAAAAGTCGACATCCAACAGAAAAAAGCGCTACTGGGTGTTCGCAAAATAAAATTATTAATTTATTGTCATTATTTTGTTATTTAATCAAATGATAATAATAATTTTGAAACATTGTTTACTAAATTTATTTGTTTGTTAATTAAATTTGTACTAATTAAAAATAAGCCCGGACGTAACACATAAATATATTTTTTTCGAAATTAAAACATTATAATTGTACCAGAAAATTATTACCCGAGAATTCTGTGGAGTACATTTTGAAGAGGTTTTTTTTTTAATCGTCGTAAAAATGAGAAGATCAAGTGAATTGTATTTTTTTAGACACAGTTGAGGAACGACTAATACTGTACCTAACATATGAGGTATTCCATATGAAGCGAGCCGCCCTGATTTTCCTGAAAGTATACGTGAAATCCTACATTTTATCCCTGAACAATTTTGTTGTGTCATGGATAGTTTTAAATAAATCCGCAGCGAAATGAAAAAAAAATAAAATGCTCTATTTTCATTTTTTTAACTGCAAGTTTCGTATTGTAAGTTCTTGCTGTCATTTATATTATTTGTTGGCGTGATGATTTGGCGTCTTTTTCCGGTGGCGTCGAGTCGGAAAATAGTAGGTTCGGATTTCGTAATTCTGCACGCGTTAGTTTCCAGAAATTCGTATATTTTGTGTTTTATTGTCGTTTTTTTTTATTGCGAGTAGGAAATCGCGAGGGTGAATTAAGTAGGTTTCGTTGATTTTAGTAGGGCTTTTTCTGTCAGTAATTACGGATCGTTTGGGTTTTATATCCCGGAATTTTTCGGAATAAACGATTATTAATTTTTACCTGATTTTTGTGTGGAATTTATTTTAGTTATATTTCTGTAATATTAGCGAAATCTCAAGCCCCGGACCACCCCTCTACCTTCTTTCCTAGGCTGCTTGCTAACGATGCAACCAAACCCTTGCTCTCTCTCTCTCTCTCTCTCTCTCCATTGTATTAAAAACATCTGAGATCCGATCGGGCCACGCGGCGAATGCGTGGCTGGCGCCCTACCGGAAAATAACCGATCGAGGAGTAAGTTTTGTGGCGATAGTTTAGGGTAGGGTATTTTGTTGGGTTTTAACGTCACAGACTTTGTATTGCCAAAAAGTGATTGAAAATGTATTATAACCGGCTTCCCTTTTTATTAGGAGGGGGCAGGGGTTAGTGAAAAATACAGAATAAACAAGAAAATAATTATAAGAAAAATAACAAAGGTCTATTTAATAACAAAAATCTCAATAACAAACAAAAGAAAAAACTCGATAAAATACTCTAAATAAACTTAATATAAGCGCTTGAATTGAATAAATATCAGGGCAAGGAGGGAGGGAGGGATTTTCGCTAACGGTGGGGGGGGGGGATAAAAATAATTGAATTCACGGAAAAAAAATAGAAATAACTGAATTTACGGGGAAAAATAGAAATACCTGAATTGAAGGGGAAAAATGGTAATAATTGAACTTACGGGGAGAAGGGGCGCCAGCTACGTATCGTGTAGCAACGTTACTTTACCGGTGACGTTTCACGGTCGCTTAATCATCCCGGAACAAAAGAAAATAGAACTCGAAAATAATAATCCACGGGCACGGCTAGCTGGGAGAAGAGACGGGTCTCAAGGACGTGAATTCCCGAACTCGATGGCTACTTAAATATTACCTCGGTGTGGCTGAAGGGGGGGGGGGGGGGGAATATTCACTAACAGGGCAAAAATAACGGGAAAATAATAATAGACAATAATAATGGGCAAAACTAATAATGGAAAAATAATAATGGGAGGATAATACTGGCGAAAATAATAATGGGAGAGTAATAACGGGCAAAAATAATAATGGGGGAAAAAAATAACGGACTAAAAAAATATCGCCGGGGTGTTCGCGATCACCACCACACTACCTCGCACACAGAAAACACTCGAAATAAACACTAATTAAGGGGGGGGGGGGGAGTCAGGTTAAAAATTTAAAAAAATCGATTATTTTTTTTCTGTGAAAACATTTATTTCCATGTAATCTATCTATTAGTAAAGTTATAAGCCGGAATTCGCAAAAATGGCTAAGTTTCTACGGTACCATTCATATTTAATTTTCTCAAAAGTCGTAAAAATTACCAGAATACTATATTTGAATTTAAAATTTTTTTATTTATTTATTTTTGTTATATGCAGACATTATGGCCGATTTTTTGTTCACACAAAATAATTAAAGGTGTTGAAAAAAAAAAAATCAAATATTTTTTTTTTTTTTTTTTCTCTTCGGCAGTTTCGTTTAGTTAAGTATACCCTCTGAACCTGCAAAATCTTAGACCTGAAGCCGAAAAAATGGTCGATTTCGGCAATATACCTGTTTTTTAATGATTTTTTCCTATATAATAAAAAGTTTATTACGTATTTGTAAATAAATTTTTATTTGTTTACTTTTTTTTAAACCAGTTAGCGAAACGTGATACAAATGACGCGATGAGAGTGTGATGTCTTCAACGCAACACGTAACACTTACATTATATTCGAATTCGCGCGAATAACGGGACATGCGCTGTGATATCTTAGCACGTATCGCATGCGCAGCGTGTTACTGCCCCGAGAAGTTACTTCTGCTACACGCGAGACGCATAACCTCGAATTGACGTTTTTATTTTTCGTTCATATTATGTTATTAGTTTGATTTCGTTGGCCATTTACGGTTTTTTTTTCAATCAATAGTGTTTAAAACAGAATCAACAATCATCAGAAGTGATCAGATATGTAAATTTGTTATGAAGTGATGATTTAACGTTTGTGCAGCACATTTGTGAATGTGTCAACACCGGATAAATTTTCAGTGATGTTGTCAATAAAAGTGATCATCCCCATATTATTTACAGGTTTTTTAAAAATTATGCATTCGTTTACTTATTTAATTGTAAAAAAAACATTTATTAATAACATTATTAATAATATTCTGTAATCTGACTTGCAAATAATATTTTTATTTTGTTCATTAAAGGTACTAAGGTGCCCCAAAGGTGAAAACAGTATAAACATTTTTATTTGAGTGGTAAGCTTTAGATGCCATTTGCCGAAACTTGGTTTTAAACCTATTCTGCGCGTGATTCAGACCAAACTGCTAGGCAGATTGGGTTGGTTGACGTCTCATTTTCTTCTTCATAAAAAGATACACCGGCTAAATGGAGCAAAAGTTAATAAAAGGTAATATTTTTCATGTGACATAATTATTGCTAAATAAATTTTATGCTATTTTCTAAATCAGTTATTAACTTTGCTTTCAGAATGAAAAAGAACATTTTGCTCCATTTGGCCGGTGAATCTTTTTATGAAGAAGAAAATGAGACATCAACTAGCCCAATCTGCCTAGCAGTTTGGTCTGAATCACGCGCAGAGTGGAAAACATAAGACCTTTGCTTAGGATAATATGGAAAGGCATATGCAAGTCAGATGGCAGTAAAAAATCCTTTTATCGAGTACCAACAATATAGTTTATTGATTATTTTTATATGCAAGAGAATTTGGATGATATTGAATTTACAAATTTAATTATTTTGACCTGACACCCTCCCCTTAACTCTCGCGAAAAAGGCCGGTCTCCACGCGGTGACAGCCGGTTTACTCGATACAAAAACCATACTCGAAACTCGAAAAATACGGGGCAAAATTGAAAAAAAAGGGGGTCTCAAAATATACGAAAAATCACTCATTCAATTATCACTCAAACACACAAAAATAGCACCGGGGACAACACCCACCGGTCACTCTCGAAATATAATATAAATTTTACGGGTAACGGCGATGACGGCCAGGCTCGAAGTGACGAAAATGTCCTTCGTCTTCTTCCTCGTTTTCGGCTCGAGAGCACTACGGCGCATCGGCCTCGATCAGCGGATCGAGTGTGGCTGGTCAGTGGCGCTCGATCAGTGCTGTGGCGGAGCAGTGTAGCGCAGCTGGACGGTGTGATCGCCGCGGGCTGTTTGACTGCCGCTGGCGATCCTTGTAGTGCGAGTACACTCACGCAGTTGGGCGGCTAACTCCAACATATGTCCACACGGGCGTGGAGGCTACTCGTGTGGTGCGGAGTGTACTCATCAGCTGGCTGTAGATGCTGTCCGGGGTCAGATGGTTCCTCTCCAGCCCACACTCTCCCCACGTCACTCTGCCTAAGCGGCCGTAGTCTCTCTATCTCGTCCTTGAGGGCCTCGTTGCTCTTCGTTCCTTAAAACTACGCACTCATACCAGGGATATTAAAGGGGGAGGGGAGAGGGAAAGCGTGATCTCGACACAAAATATTAATCTCTACTAACCCTAGAATATAATTACAAAATAAATAAAAAACCAAATATGGGCGGCGTGTGATGGCCTTCGAGCCGGCCTACAGGGCGAAGCTTGTAAACAATCTACTTTGTTAGAGTATCTAGGCTAATTTGGAAACATTTTTATCAAAAAGTATACGTGAAATCCTACATTTTATCCCTGAACAATTTTGTTGTGTCATGGATAGTTTTAAATAAATCCGCAGCGAAATGAAAAAAAATAAAATGCTCTGTTTTCATTTTTTTACTCCTCGATCGGTTATTTTCCGGTAGGGCGCCAGCCACGCATTCGCCGCGTGGCCCGATCGGATCTCATATGTATTTAATACAATGGAGACAGAGAGAGAGAGAGAGCAAGGGTCTGGTTGCACGGCTAGCAAGCAGCCTAGGAAAGAAGGTAGAGGGGTGCTCCGGGACTTGAGATTTCGCTAATATTACAGAAAAATAACTAAAATAAATTCGACACAAAAATCAGGGAAAAATTAATAATCGTTTATTCCGGAAAATTCCGGGATATAAAACTCAAACGATCCGTAATTACTGACAGAAAAAGCCCTACTAAAATCAACGAAAGCTACTTAATTCACCCTCGCGATTTCCTACTCGCGATAAAAAAAACAATAATACAATTCACAAAGTTTACAAAATTTACAATATCCAAAGTAGAATCTTGCACATTGCTTCCTCATTATTTTTCGCGTTTTACAAAGCTACCTCTATGAGGAAGTATGTTATTCAATTTTTGGCTTCCTCATAGAGGAAGCTTTGTAAAACGCGAAAAATAATGAGGAAGCAATGTGCAAGATTCTACTTTGGATCCTTGTTTTAATTAGATAAATATACATGTTGTGGATACGGTTTTTCTATGTCGTTATTACGTTATTTCTTGATTATTAGAGCGTTTCCGAAAGTGAATGTGATAATGTATATTTAAAAAAATAATTCAACATTCCATAAAATCAAAAATTTCATACCGTTCGTCACTAAATTATACATATATAATGGCTGAATATTGTTTCATTTATATACAAAATTTGAGCTCGCTATCTTACGTTTTGCAAAAGTTACAATAGAGCGTAATGTCAATTTTTTGAAAAATTCAAAACATCATAAAATTTTAACGGTTCAACCGATCTTAACCAAACTTAATAGCGATCACCGGCGTATGAAAGCTCAGATTCATACCAATTTTAAGATCATTATCTCGAAAATTGAAAGAGTTATCGCGGAAACAGACATTTTTCAAAAAATTAAAAAACGCGTAATAGTTTAACGATGAAGCGGATTTTAACAAAAATCTGTATGAACGATGAGGCTTGATCCCTCTATCTATGGTCCAAATTTCAGCTTGATATCTCAAGGCATTCCCGAGTTATAATGGTTTACATTTTTCGATCGTGTAACATACACACACTCATACACACACACACACACATACAGACATTTTTTCTAAATCACTTTTCTCGACGTTTTAGCCCATTCTGAGTATACTGACATGAAAATCTCGAAAAAAAAAAAATTTCATGAAAACAAAGCTTCCTCTATGAGGAAGCAAAAAGAAGGAAAAGAGAGCTTGGCACTTGCACTACCGTACTCACAAAGACATCCGGTCCCGAGAATCGAAAAACAATTCCCGACACGAGGGTCCCGCGCAGAAACAAATAGTCCAGGATGGAATCCTGGATAGAGTCCGGGATGATGTCCAGCATGGAGTCCGAAGTCCATCCTGAAGTCCATCACTCCATCCGGGAATCCCGAAAGGACTCAATTTGGATTCCATCTTGGACTCCATTTGGGATGCCAAATACTCTCCTGGACTCCACGCTGGACGATCAGCGAATCTCGGCGAATCAATCGCAGAGTCCATCCTGGTGTCCATTTTGGATTCTCGCCTGGACTGTTTTGGTCTCCATCCAGGACTCTACCCTGCACTCCATCCTGGACTGTTTTGGTCTCCATCCCGGATTCTACTCTAGACTCCATCCTGGACTCCATCCTGGTGGACACCAGGACCAGACGGTATCGACCTTGGACACCTTGGTGTCCAGACGGCTGATTTTGGATCGTCAACGAAGGGTCGACTCCTCGTGTGTTGTTGAACGCAGGACAGCTTTGCAGTCTTATATACGCTGAGGCTTCAAGTCACTTGCGAGAAACACTTCGACCGCTCGCCATTCAGCGGAGCATTGTGCATCTGTGTTTCATATGATGCCACTAGATGGCGAACGGACGGACCGTTTCTCGTAAGTGTTTTGAAGCCCTAACTTATATAAGACTGTGCTAAGTTGTCCTGAGTTCGACTACACACGAGGGGTCTACCCTTTGTTGACGGTTCAATATGGACCGTCTGGACACCAAGCTATCCAAGGTGGATACCGTCTGGTGTCCACCAGGATGGTGTCCACTGGTGTCCACCAGAATGGAGTCCAGGATGGAGTCCAGGATCGAGACCAAAAAAGCCCAGGCGAGAATCCAAAAAGGACAACAGGATGGACTCTGCGATTGAACCGGCGAGATTCGCGATTCGTCCGGGGTGGAGTCCAAGTTGGAGTCCAAGGCAGTCCAGGAGAGTATCTGGCATCCCGGATGGAGACCGAAAAAGTTCTTTGAGTCCAGGATGGAATCCACATTGAGTCCTTTCGAGAGTCCTGGATGGAGTGATGGACTTCAGGATAGACTTCGGGATCGGATTAAAAGCCGAAGTCCATATGAGAGTCCATCTGGACTTCCTCCCGGACTTCCCAGATTCCATCCGGGACTCCATTCTGGACATCATCCTGGACTCCATCCCGGACTATTTTTTTCTGCGCGGGGTGGCAGCCGCAGCCACACACATACGCTCCAACGCATTTCGATTCGATTCCCGGCACACACCAAAACTACACTAATGATTGTTTCTCCTAAGACAATTTTGCATCGCTAACCGGCGACACTTTCCCGTGCATTTTCCGAGACACGTTCCCCGCGACCCCATCAAGAGACGGGGTAGCGTCTCGACGCCAAGTATTAAAAGAAAATCTGTAATGCCTTACGAGACTCCTCATGACCGAGACGCTAGCGCTACTCTTATTATTTGAACGTTCGCCCGTTTTCATCTGCTACGAAATTCTAACTGGTATTATCTCAGTCGAAACGTCGCGGATGCCAAATATATCAGGCTCAATATTTTTTATTTATATTTTTCTTTCCAATGAGCCCCGGTTGAATCAAATCGGTGCCCGCAATGCTAATATCTGGCCACTTACAATTTGGATTCTGTCGAAATTTTTCATTCTGTCCGCACTCACACATCGAATTTGTCCGACGATATACGTGCATGGCGCCTACCAGCACACTCACATGTCGTCTGTAACTCTAATTATCTCAGGAAATGCATCGCGGACGCTAAATATTTCAGCCCCAATATTTTTTATTATTTCCTCCCTTTTTAATGAGACCGGTTGCGATAAAATCGGTTCCCATAGTGCTAATATCTGACCAACATTTCACATTTGTCCGAACTCACACATCGAAACAGATTTGTCCGATCGCATATACGTGTGCATACGTGTGAATAAAAACGCACACATAACACAACTGGTGGCGCCGGGCGCCCGCAGCGGCAGCCCGAAGAAGTTGCAGCGATCGTCTGCTAACCGGCTCACAATTATAGTAGACACAAGAACAGTTTGCTAAAAACTTGTATTTTTGTTCTGAATTAGTATTTTTGTTCTCAATTAGGAACTAACTGCAATTATTTTGCTATTATTATAATATTTGTAATGTTTGGTATCGTCGTCTCGAGCCGAATATATAGATATAGTAGCGTATGCTTATTCATAATAATTTTGACGTTTCGTGCTACATGGATAACCTTGCAATAAATCGTGAGATAACGACAATAAATATCAATAAGTAAGTATAAAATACAAAGACACTATTTACTTTTAAATTTTCAATTATACATAAGTGGAACGTGCAGTCAAAAAAGTATTTTTTTATTATAAGGATCACTCTCCCCTTCAGCGAAGAAAAGATAAAAAATAATGACTTCTTTTCAGGATAAACCTGAAGGATTTTTTATAAATGGACCAACCAATTGGGTCAACTGGCTGCTTAAAATCCAAATTCATGAGTTTTTACACTCTGTCCATGATCTAGAGAACACTGCTCCAAGGATTGGTATTCGCTAGGTCACATACTCTTCGCAGTTACACTACACATCACTCAAGCGGAGCACTTTTTTTCAATGGTCCTTGAGGGGGACGAGTCAATAAAAAAAGTTTTATTTGCTCATAAGGACAACATTTTCCCTCAGCGAAGAAAAAATTCTAAATAATGTCCTCCCTTCATGATGACACCGAAGAATTTTGTTGAAAATTGACCAACCAATTTGGTCAACCAGTTACTTTGAAACCAGATTAATGAGTTTTACACAGTACGCCTGATCCAGAGAACACTGCTTCGAGGATTGGCCTTCGCTAGATCTCATTCTATTTGCAGTTGCACTGCACACCAATTAAAAGCAGCAATTTTTTTAAAAGATCCTTATAACAGAGTCTATAGACAAGAACATAAAATGTCAGAATAATACTGACATAGATCTTTAAAAAAAATGTAAACATTTAAAAAAAAATTGCTCTGCTTAATTGGTGTACAGTGTAACTGCGAGGAGAATGAGACTTAGCAAAGGCCAACCCCCAAAGCAGTGTCCTCTAGATCACACCCAGAGTGTGAAATATCATGAACTTGGTTTTGAAGCAACCAGCTGACCCAATCAGCTGGTCCGTTTACAAAAAATCATTTGGCTCCATCCTGAAAGGAGAGAATTATTTTTAAAAATTTCTTTTATGAAGAGGAGAATTGTCCTTATAATAAGAAAAGACTTTCTTAACTGCAGCGTTTAATTTAAAAACTACTCGCAGTGGCTTTCAGACCAAGCCGGTCAAAACAAATGGAAAAACGACCACAGTGACTTTCAGATCATGCTGGGAAATGCAATATAAATGTTGATGCAGAGAATATGCAGTTAGAATGCTACTACAAGTGCTTTTCCATATGACTCCACTTATGCTTACACCGATCAATAGATTTTGGTTTTTGACTCACTACATATTCTTTGCCTCGACAACTGTAATCTACTGCTTGCGGTTGGACCAGTAACTGGATTAGGCTTATCGATTTAAGGAATGTGCATTGAGTCTAAAACCAAAATACTAGAACGACACCTAGCAAAGACCAATCCTTGAATCAATGTTCTTGGGATTACGCGCAGAGTGTACACTCATAAATCTGGTTTCAAAGCAACTGGTTGGTCCATTTACAAAACCATTCTTTGGGTTTATTCTGAAGGGGGAATTATTTTTTATTTTTCCTTCAGTGAGGGAGAGAGTGGTCTTCATAATGAAAAAAATTCTTTCTTGACTGACCGTCCTCTTCTGTATAATTGAAACTAACACGAAGCGCTTTAAAAGTAAATAGTGTCTTTGCATTGTACTTACTTATTGGTGATTTATTGCGCCTCCGCAGTAGATCTTCAATCAAGCTCGTATTGGTTACAAATTAAATGACAAATATTTGAAATAAATGAAGCAAAAATAATAAACAAAACTATCAGCATTGAATCAGTGCCTACATCTTCAGAGAAAGTCAACGATCATAATTATAAAGATACGAGTGTGATATCGATCATGGTGAGAATGGAAATAAAATGAATTCACATTGATTCACTTGTAATTCTAAAGACGCGTAGATATAATTTTTAAAACGAACGAAAAAGTGATAACGTTGCTTAACATTTTTTTAATGCAACGTTATCACTTTTCAGCGCCTATATTAAAGCTGTTGTCATTCGTTCCAGTTATTAGATGAAGCATCTTTTAAAATTCCTCTTGCAGCCTATATACATTTAGTATAGAGGCTTGTCCTTGTATATATTTAGTAGAGTCTAGTGAATTTTATTTACTGATTACTGTAAATGAACTCAACAGTTTGTTTTTTTTCATGACGTTTTGACTTTTAAAAAGACAGCAAATTCACCCAAAAATGTTTTTTCAAAACAAAAATGGTACGCCAAGTATTAAAAGAGTAACCATCATATAAAAAAATCACTTAAAAACAAAAAGTTTATTATAAAAAATATTAAACCGAATCCTATTAGCCAAGTCAAACCCCTTGGTAGATATTTAACAGATGAAGATGTTCTTCTACAAAAAACTTGGCGTGCCTGCGACTAGCTTCCGTACATATTCCATTGAAATCAGGACGGGAGGACAGCGTGTCTCCAATTATGATTATTCGTTGAATGATTATGAATGTTCTGAAAAAGATCCGAGTGGTCAGTTTCAGAAAGAAAGAATAACCAAATGAGGTTAAAGGCGGCAGATATCGTAAGGGAAGAAAACTGAACCGCTGCGGAATACATGACTTTTCAACATTTGTTAGACGACATAAGAATTCCCAAGTACTTAGTTAAGAAATTATTGGCAACACATCCCGAGTTGAAACTGGACTCTTAAAAAACCTTCGTTAAATCAAAACGAGTATAATCCCAAACGATGAGACCTACGAAATAGCTAGCAGCGAAAATATAGTTATATTATAATTAAAAATTGTCTTCTCCCGCACTTACTCCAACGGACTATGTACCGGAGCTAGTCGCAGGCACGCCAAGTTTTTTGTAGAAAAACATCTTCATCTGTTGAATATCTACCAAGGGGTTTGACTTGGCTAATCGGATTCGGTTTAATAATTTCGAGAGAAATTTTTTTTTGCGAAAGAGTCTTCAGCGAAGAATTTTTTGTTTTCAAGTGATTTTTTTTATGTGATGGTTACACTTTTAATACTTGGCGTACCATTTTTGTTTTGAAAAAACATTTTTGGGTAGATAACTATTTCGCGAGGTTCGACTTTTCTCTATTCGCACGGAGTTGCCCACACGGCCGAACAAAAATACAAAAATCGCGGATCGTGTTGTGCTACCCCGGAAAACGACACTGATGACACCCAAAAAGAGATGGTGGTGCCTACCGTAAGACATCCTGGTACCGATCTCCTCTGCTCCCGGAAACACAACCCGCGCGCTACCCTCGGACCAGCAGTCACCTCACTTGAACGCACAACGAAGAACAATGATAATTTGTCGCGATTTTCGAAATTCACCGGCCGGCTTTCTCCCACTTTCCCCCGGTACACTTACTCTATATGGCTACGGCCGGACACTACGGTCGCCTAGCGTGAGATCGAGATTCTCACGTGTCAACGCAAGTATCGGAGAATTCAAAAGTTCCTGGTACGCTCTCGACCAGTATTATAGATGTTATTTAATACTGCGAACATTTCAGTGTCCTAGGAAAATATTAGAGATTCTTAAAAAACTTCAAAGCCCGGAAATCAGATTACAAATAAGCTCGGTGAAAACGACACACGCTCGATAAATGATATAATGGTCGATGCTCAGTCTTGACGCAGCCTGTAGATGATTATCAGTTCTGCCAAATCTCGTACAGAATGTTTGTGCTGGTCGTTCCTGGTAAGCGAAAAGTCTTAAGCAGTAGAAATATTCATCCCTGTGGTCCAACAAAGCTCCGCAACTCCATCTCCGTGTCGAGGTGCCATAAAAAATTAAAAGAAACCCCTAAAATTAATAATTATTCCTAATCCTTCAAATAATGCCCTATGAAATTGTAAAATTTTGAGTAAAATAAAAATGGTCCCTCTTAACGAAAAAATAATGATATGGCATTATTTTGTCGAGAAATGCCTCAAAATTTATCTAGGTTAATATGGAAACATTTTTCTCAAAAAGTATACGCGAAACCCTACATTTTATCTCGGAACAATATTGTTGTGTAATAGATAGTTTTAAATCGGCAGCGAAAGGAAAAAAATTAAAAAGCGTATTTTATTGTGGTATAACTATGGGGATCAAAAATCTGAAATAACTCGTATGTGTTCGGGGTCGATACGTTATAGGTGATTGTGTGCAACTTAGACCTGTCAGCGATAGTGTTCCCATGTAGAAATCAGTCTGGGCGTCCCAGTTTGAAACTCGATCTTGGTCGGGATTGGCTCGGGTTTCCTTAAATGGGTTATCCAACTTGGAATCCGAATAGATCCCGAGTGGATTTCCACTTCCTCACTGAATGACAGTTTATCATGGATCAGGATTAGATAGGGTTACCCTAGAAGGGACGTCCCATTTGAAATCGCAATGGATTCCAGATCGTGTCCCAGTTCTAAACATCGAACAGTATTATCGTGCATCGGGATTTGTTAGGGGTGACCCCTAAGATGGACCCAACTGGATTCTGAATAGATCTCGGATCGTCCTCTCGTTACTAAACGATTTGCGCGGAACTAATTTTACTTTACACTTTACGCGGTAAAATGTTGTACAATACAAATTCGAAAATATTTTCCTTGTCTCGTGTGATTGTAACATCCGTCATAAAAAGTTTTACCGCACTTATATCGTAATATACTATTATTCTAAGGATTATGGAAATTGAAGGGAAATATTTTACCTATCCTACCGCGTCTGACAAAATGAACATGTGGGAACTTCGTCAAAGTTGTTCCTCAACTAACGTGACTCATAAATTTTATTAAAATATTAAATAAAAAATAGTAAAACTATCTCTGAAAATGTGTCAGGACGGAAGTAAGCAAGTAATCGTTGAATCGCGTACACTTCACTTATTATTTACTTTCCATAAATGCAATGTATCCAATAAGTATTACAAATTGTCAAATTTTCAAACGCATTTATATAAGTTTGGTGTAGTACGGACTTGTAGATAACATATTAAATAGAGGTACACGAGTTCATATATTTCATCATCCTCCACGACCTCGATGGTCGTCGTCCGACACAGCAACAGTGATCTTTTGTTGTAGTCGTTTTTATTGCAGATTTTATTACAGTTTTTGTTATTATTGGAATTTAGAATAAAGTTACAGATTCTTATGTAATTGATGCATTAATTTATTTTTATTAATTCTAACCAGCCTCGTGTAGAAACTTCGACAGGGATCCAGCTGGAATCAGCTTGGTATTGCCATCTTTCGACAAGGATCCAGGTGGATCCAGCCTTGTATGCCCATCAAACACCCTTCGTTGAATCAAAATGGGTAAAATATACCACTTATAATGATTCATCCACGGGTTTAAAAACCTCACTCCGTAGAACCTAATTGGAGGTCCAGACATACAAATTTTAGACCAAGGTTTTCTCCGTTTACTCCAAGTGGGTAATATCTGCCATTTCCGGAAGTTCTGCGAAGGTTCATGACCCTCAACTTACTCGGCGGAATTACCACTTTTAGGTTTCGAAGAGGGTGTAAATTTTAACTCGGGAAGCAAGTTTCCCAACACCAACGCGTGCGGGAGCAACTATAACCCCTAGTATAACTATATATTGTTGTATACATATAGTGCGTAATATCTTGGGACAACAAAATATTATCCTATAATATAATTTGTGACTGTAACAACTGTGCTTGCGCGAAAGCCGAGTCCGCGGATATCATCTGTTGGCGTGGCGTAAACTTGACATTCGATTACCGGAATTCGAGCTCTTTTGAATTCGTGGATGTTTTGGGACAGGTAAGGGAAAAAAACCGTAAGCCAGGAGGCAAATAGCTGGTCGCCTGCGGACAACAATCACTTAACCACTTAATGTTCTGACTTCCTCGGTGAGTTGCTTAAATTACAACCATTATTTTTCGAAACCATTTTGGCTTTTCTACAAATAGTTAATCCAAATAGCTTAGAAAACTGTAACTGCCAGTTTCGGAGGTCTAAAACATATTAATTAATTATAAACACTTGTTAAGAAAAACTTTTTCTAAATCAATGCAATTTTAAGTAAAAATGGTGATTATTTGTCAATTGTTTTCTAAATAAAGTAAGAAGTACTGGCTTAGATAATAAAAATAATTATTGCTATTGCTGACTATCATTAACTGTTTCAGTCAATTCTCGTCAGTGCAGAAAATTAAATTTTATGAGGATTTTCAATTTGTACCACGAAAATATCCGTTTCCGAGTTTTTAGGTATTTGAGAGGTTTAAAGGCGCAACGTCAAACACAAATTGGTGCACGTGCCTCTTCCGTCTTTGACGTCTTTGGCCGTAGGCAGAAAGACGTAATCTACCGTGGCAAATAAAATGCGCAAGGTGCTTGGATGTCGTGCACGTTTACCTCACCAGTCGGACCAAGGGTTAAGTAGAATCGTTCGTTCAACGTCAGACCAAGTTCCACTGAGGTGAATAATCATTTCCGTGGTAACGAGGGAACGACTTGTAACCGCCCACACTTGGCGCCTTACCTGCCGCGCCCTCATCTCTCCCCACGAGTGTACCCCATCTTCCTCGGAACTAAGCTTGGATTCCAAACGTTAGTCTCACTAATTCGAGTCGAGAGTTGTCCTAGCTTCCGCACGTTCACTCGTTAATTCTTTTTACTTCTACTGGTTCCTATTATCTACTCCTTACGTATTCCACTTATACATTTGCTGCTCACTCGTCAAAGTTAAGTAGGCGAATAACGGACGTCTACGAAAGAATTTACAAATTTCTCCAAGAAATTAACTTTTCAACATGGGATAAGGTACATTTTAGGAAAACCTTCGACGTGTCTGCTGCTATAGAGGTTAAGGTCATGCAACGAAGTTGTATACGCGTTAACTTTTTAAATCCAAAGTCAATGCTGAGTTAACTGGCGCCACTCAATTAAGTATACTTTATTGGGCTCTCTCCCAATATTGTTTATATTTTTTTAAAACAAAAATGGTACGCCGAGTATTAAAAGTGTAATCCTCTCTTAAAAAAATCACTTGAAAACAAAAAATTCTTCGCTGAAAATCTTTTGCACTCAAAAAAATGTCTTTCAAGAATATTAAACCGAATCCTAGTAGCCAAGTAAAACCCGTTGGTAGATGTTCAACAGATTAAGATATTTTTCTACAAAAAATTTGGCGTGCCTGCGACTAGTTCCCATAAATAGTCCATTGGAGTAAGTTCGTGAGAAGGAAATTTTTACTTATAATATGATTATAATGTAAATGTATATTCGCTACTTTCGTGCAAGTTAAAAGTTAAGATGGGAGTCAAAATAGCGAATGGCTAAAAGAGCGAATTTAAAATCAATGAATGGCTGAATCTAGAATGGCCATTATTATGAAATTCGCTATTTTTGCCATTCGCTATTTTGATCGCATTTTAATAAGATGGGGGTCAAAATAGCGAATGGCTAAAATAGCGAATCACCCATATAGCATCAGATATTCGATGTATATCCATTTTAGGTCCTTAATGTGAAAAGTAAATCCTATATATTTTATGGATATGTATACTACATACATGTAGGTATATACACGCATGAATGTCAAGAACACATTCTATGTACATACTTGAATAATACGAATTTGAGCATCAGATACGAACATATTCGTAAGAAATTTCATGTATATGCAATCCATGAAGATAGGAAGAAAATCAAACGTTCACGAATTAATTACCTAAGGATGTACCCATATACGATATTCACATACATTGCATATACATCGTATAAACATTTGCGGATATAGAATGTCCTAGGTACCCGCGCAGAAAAAAAGTAGTCCAGGATGGAGTCCCGGATGGAGTCCAGCATGGAGTCCCGGATGGAATCTTGGCAGTCCAGGATGGAGACTCGGATGGAATCTTGGCAGTCCAGGATGGAGTACAGGATGGAGTCTCAGATGGTGTCCGCCGACTCCGGCTTTTAATCGGATCCCGGAGTCGGCGGACTCCATCCTGGACAGATATATATATATATATTATATATATATATATAGAATCCATTATGGACACCAGGATGGATTCTGCCATCGGACAGCCGAGATTCACGGGTCGTCCAGGATGGAGTCCGCCGACTCCGGGATCCGATTAAAAGCCGGATATATATATATATATTGTGACGTAACATTTTGCCACGCCACC
>OZ019980.1:8977701-8981201 GCA_963970395.1 Ephialtes manifestator
CGTGTGCGTGTGCGTGTGCGTGTGCGTGTGCGTATGCATGTGCGTGTGCGTGTGCGTTCGCGTGTGCGTGTGCGTGTGCGTGTGCTTGTGCGTGTGCGTGTGCGTGTGCGTGTGCGTGTGCGTGTGCGTGTGCGTGTGCGTGTGCGTGTGCGTGTGCGTGTGCGTGTGCGTGTGCGTGTGCGTGTGCGTGTGCGTATGCGTGTGCGTGTGCGTGTGCGTGTGCGTGTGCGTGTGCGTGTGCGTGTGCGTGTGCGTGTGCGTGTGCGTGTGCGTGGGCGTGTGCGTGTGCGTGTGCGTGTGCGTGTGCGTGTGCGTGTGCGTGTGCGTGTGCGTGTGCGTGTGCGTGTGCGTGTGCGTGTGCGTGTGCGTGTGCGTGTGCGTGTGCGTGTGCGTGTGCGTGTGCGTGTGCGTGTGCGTGTGCGTGTGCGTGTGCGTGTGCGTGTGCGTGTGCGTGTGCGTGTGCGTGTGCGTGTGCGTGTGCGTGTGCGTGTGCGTGTGCGTGTGCGTGTGCGTGTGCGTGTGCGTGTGCGTGTGCGTGTGCGTGTGCGTGTGCGTGTGCGTGTGCGTGTGCGTGTGCGTGTGCGTGTGCGTGTGCGTGTGCGTGTGCGTGTGCGTGTGCGTGTGCGTGTGCGTGTGCGTGTACGTGTGCGCACAATAAATCTTTGTAAATCATTGATGAGATAAAAAAAATATGTAGAGATCGCGACAGAATTTTTAAATTTTCTTATTTCAATAATTTTTTTCAGTGAAAATTCTCATTTATACGTTTACGTTTTTTGCATTACATGAGTGTAGACATTCTGGATATCACTGCGACAGTCCGTTATTGGTTTATAGTAGTTTTGGAGTACGAAATAATTGCAATGGCGAAAAATACGTTCTGTGGAAGTGAAAAATAGAGGGTGTGCAAATATTCTAAACATATTCAAAATGTCATAAACTTCCAGTCCCTAAGCGAATTAATGCCAAATTAAATTCCAAACATTGTCTGATAATATTCGACCTGTAAACCAAATTGCAGTTACATACCTAAAGAAATATGGACCTATGAACAAAAACAAACGTAACATAAAATTATAATTATAAAATTATAGACTTATCTCAGTCAATCTCTATCTGTTTAATATGATCCCGCGCAGAAAAAAGTAGTCCAGGACGGAGTCCGGAATGGTGTCCCGGATGGATTCCAGGATGGAGTCTCGGATAGAATCTTGGCAGTCCAGACGGGAATACCGGATGGACTCTCGGATCATTTCCGCTTTTAATCCGATCCGGAAGTCGGCGGACTCCATTCCGGCCTCCATCCTGGACGGTGCGCGAATCTCGGCTGTCCAATGGCAGAATCCATCCTGGTATCCATTATGGATTCACGCCTGGACTGTCCCGCAGTCCATCCCGGACTCCATCCTGGAAGGTCCGCGAATCTCAGCTGTCCGGTGGCAGAATCCATCCTGTTGTCCATTATGGATTCTCGCCGGGATTGTCTCGCAATCCATCCCGGACTCCATCCTGGA
This sequence comes from Ephialtes manifestator, assembly GCA_963970395.1. NCBI lineage: Eukaryota > Metazoa > Arthropoda > Insecta > Hymenoptera > Ichneumonidae > Ephialtes > Ephialtes manifestator. The sequence goes on from OZ019980.1 coordinate 8,979,216, forward strand.
CGGTGGGCGAATCTTGGCTGTCCGATGGCAGAATCCATCCTGGTATCCATTATGGATTCTCGCCTGGATTCCATCCTGGATTCCATCCTGGATTCCATCCTGGACTCCATCCTGGACTCCATCCTGGTGTTCACCAGGAGGTTGACACCAGGACCAGGCCGTGTCCACCTTGGGCACCTTGGTGTCCAGACGATCCATGTTGGATCACTCCTTACTACGTCATCGGAGGGTAGGCCTCTCTTGTGTAGTCGAAGTCAAAACAGCTTTCCCGTCTTATATACGCTCAGGCCTCAAGCCATTTGCGAGAAATGTTTCGACCGCTCGCCATCTAGCGGAGCATTGTGTATCCGTGTCTCGCATGATGCCACTAGATGGCAAACGGACGCACCCTTTCTCGCAAGTGACTTGAAGCCTGAGCGTATATAAGACTGGAAAGCAGTCCTGAGTTTGACTACACACGAGGGGTCTACCCTCCGTTGACGTAGTAAGAGTTGTCCAAAATGGATCATCTGCACACCGAGGTGCCCAAGGTGCACGCGGCCTTGTCCTGGTGTCAACCGCCTGGTGGACACCCGGATCGTCCAGAATGGAGTCTAAGACAATCCAGGATGGATTCTTCCGTCGGACACTGGGACTCCATCCCAGACTCCATCCTGGACTACTTTTTTTCTGCGCGGGTGCTTAGCTTCGCACCGGCTTGCACGCTAACTGCTGAGCGGGAGGTAGTTTTTCTGAGATTCTAATGTATTTTCATACAGTAGAAACTGTCATACAGGGAAACTGCCAATAACCTGGCCGACACAGGCGGCTTTATTTTAAATAAATCTTTCATTCAATAAAACCGCCTGTTTGGTCCATGTTTGCCGCAGATGCTCTGTGCCCTTGTGCAATTGTGATACAGTAGTGCATTAGGACCCGTGCAGAAAAAAATAATCCGGGATGGAGTTCGGGACGGAGTCCAGGATAATGTCCAGAATGGAGTCCCGGATGGAATCTGGGCAGTCCGGGACGGAGTCCAGATAGACTCTCATATGGACTTCGGCTCTTAATCCGATCCCAAAGTCCATCCTGAAGTCCACCACTCCATCCAGGACTCCCGAAAGGACTCAAACTGGATTCCATCCTGGACTCAAACACTTTCCCGCACTCCATCCGGGACTCCATCTGGGATGTCAAATATTCTCCTGGACTCCACCTTGGACGATCAGCGAATCTCCGCGAATCAATCGGAGAGTCCATCCTGGTGTCCATTTTGGATTCTCGTCTGGACTGTTTTAGTATCCATCCTGGACTCTACCCTGGACTCCATCCTGGACATAGTCCATCCTGGTAGACACCAGAACCAGATGGTATCCACCTTGGACACCACGGTGTCCAGACGGTGAATATTGGACCGTCAACAAAGGGTAGACTCCTCGTGTGTAGTCGAACTCAGGACAATTTAGCAGTCTTATATACGCTAGGGCTTCAAAACACCATATGAAACACAGATGCACAATGTTCCGCTAGATGGCGATCGGTCGAAGCGTTTCTCACAAATGACTTGAAGCCTCAGCGTATATAAGACTGCAAAGCTGTTCTGAGTTCAACTACACACGAGGGGCCCTTCGTTGACGATCCAAAATCGACGGCCGGGCCACCAAGGTGTCCAAGGTCGATACCGTCTGGTCCTGGTGTCTACCATCCTGGTGGATGGACTCTGTCCAGGATGGAGTCTAGGGTAGTCTGGGATGGAGACCAAAATAGTCCAGGCGAGAATCCAAAATGGACACCAGGATGGACTCTGCGATTGATTCGCCGAGCATCGCTGATCGTCCAGGGTGAAGTCCAGGAGAGTACTTGGCATCCCCGATGGAGTCACGGATGGAGTCCGGAAAAGTTTTTTCTGTCCAGGATGGAATCTAGATGGAGTCCTTTCGGGAGTCCCGGATGGAGTGATGGACTTCGGGATCGGATTAAAAGCCGAAGTCCATATGAGAGTCCATC
>OZ019980.1:8981401-9020527 GCA_963970395.1 Ephialtes manifestator
TTTGACTGCGCACGTCTTCTTCCTCCGACTTAGCTGATCATCTTGTAGTCGACACTTCTAAAAAGGCTCACCTACCAATCGCACAATTTAATGCTAATTCCCTGCTCGGCCACATTGATCAAGTGCGGCACCATTTTGAGTCTAAAGTTTCTCACTTAATTGCCATATCTGAAACATGGCTCCATGCTAAGATCCCCGATGATCTCGTTCACATATCTGGCTATTTTCTTATTAGAAATGATCGTGCTGGCAAAGTCGGAGGCGGTGTAGCGTGCTATGTGCACAACTCTCTAAAGGTTAAGATCATCGCCTTGTCTCCTAACGAATTCGATAATCACTTAGAGTTTATGCTCTTAGAAATTCGCTCACCAAATAAAGACGTCCTTCTTTTTGCATCTATTTATCGTCGATCCGAAGGTCGCTTCTTTGAGGAATTTGCGGCCGTCTTAAATATGCACCTCCATGCCTATCAGAATATCGTACTAGCGGGGGATTTGAACTGCAATCTCCTCCAGGATAATTATAAATCGCGTACTCTCCGTGCTTTTTCTGACTCGCTATCTCTCCATCTTGTATATTCTGAAGCAACCTACCATACCGCAAGTTCAGACTCTATCCTTGATATTTTTGTCGTGGATAGTGAGGATAAAGTTCAAACGTTTACCAAATCAGATGCACCTTTTATTGCAGGTCATGACTTACTTGAGCTCACTTATAAATTCGATGCTCCTGAGTACAATTCTACCAATCTAACTCGCAGAAAATACAAGTGCTTTAATCATGAAATGTTTCTTTCCACCATTCACGATCTGCTTGCTAGTATTGATTTGGAATTTTATTTTAGTTGCATATCTCGAAATGTTGTCGATTCGCTTACTTCACTCATCACTAGTTCTCTCATATCCGCACTCGACATTCACGCCCCACTCTGCACGTTTAAGATAACCCGCCCTCCAGCGCCATGGCTTACTGAAGACTTTAAGGTTAGAATGACTCATCGAGACAAGCTTTATAAACGAGCGAAGCAAAACAACGACACTATATTGTTAGGAACCTATAGGGTTATGCGAGATACTCTCACTGTTGACGTTAGACAGGCCAGGAGTGCGTATCACTTCGAATGTCTAAACCGAATCACCGATCCAGAAAAAATGTGGAAAGAACTTGCGCGACTTGGCCTTGCTAAACCAATCTCGTCCTCTCCTCTTAATTTCTTTACTCCCGATCGTTTAAACCTATACTATTGTTCAATCTCAAACTATTCACCACCCTGCTCTTACCAGGACCTCTTATGCATCACCTCCATACCCTCGACAGCACTCTGTACTTTTGCCCTGAGACCCGTGAACCCTGATTCTGTGCTAAAACATATCACATCAATGCCACTACACTCTTATTCTTCGGGTATTGACGGTATTTCCCTTTTTGCAATCCGTGCAGCTTTTCCTGAAATACCTCCACTCCTCACTTCACTATATAACAAGTCAATCGATCTCTCATTGTTCCCGACGGGATGGAAAGTTGCCATTATCCGCCCTCTGTTGAAGATTCCTGCTCCTCTTTCGCCATCTGATACTCGTCCTATTGCAAACCTTGTCGAACCATCTAAGATTTTCGAAAAAATTGTTCACGAACAACTTGTGACGTTCATTGAAAACAACACCATTTTAGACCCTTTTCAATCGGGCTACTGAAAATGTTTTAGTACACAGACTGCTCTACTCAGAGTGTGCGACGACGTCAGAAAGAACATCGATGAACGGAAGCTTACTATCTTGATACTTTTCGATTTTAGCAAGGCTTTTGACACTGTTTCGCATCAACGACTTCTCTCTAAACTGCACGATGTGGGTTTTGCACCAAATACTCTTGCCTGGTTCTTCTCATATCTCACAGGACGCTGGCAGACTGTTGTTGATGAAAAAATTCCAAGTCGTCACTACAACCAGTTAACTCAGGTATGCCTCAGTGTTCTGTACTAGGCCCTCTACTTTTTTCTCTATTTATAAATGATATCTCGAGATCCCTAAAACACACCAAGCACATGATTTTTGCTGACGATACGCAAATTTATTTGAGCTGCTATCCGACTCAGCTTACGCAAGCCCTCAGATTGATAACCCTTGATGCTGAAGCGATCTTCAATTACGCCTCTGCGAATGGACTGTCCTTAAATCTTTCCAAATCTAAAGTTTTAATTCTTGGTAGTAAGCCATTCGTTGCTAATATTGACTTAAACTCCCTATCGCCCATCAGGGTAAATGGTGTAAACCTACCCTATGTAACTGAAGCGCGAAACTTAGGTGTTGTGCTTAGTTCTAACTTGTCGTGGAAAAAGCATGTACTATCACTCTCTCAAAGAGTTCATTACTCCCTGTATCGTCTCAAATACCACAGGAATTCTTTGTCACGTGAGTTAAAAATCAAACTAGTCAAGACTTTACTTTTTCCTATTCTTGATTACTGTTGCTTGGTTTACCACAACCTGACTGATAAGCTCAACACAAAGCTTCAGCGTCTCATAAATAGTTGTATTCGCTTTATCTTCGACCTGCGTCGCGATGAACATATAACTCCTTTCCGACATCAACTTCGTTGGCTCTCGGTGAAAAACAGACGCCTCACTATTTAGCGTGTTACACCTTCCAAGTTAAAAACATGGAAACGCCATCGTACATCTCCGATCAGTTCCAACGATCGAATAGTCTTAGGCCGCAGCGCTTAGTAGCTCCAGCACCACAATTCCGTGTCCCATCTTGTCTTACCGTCACGTACCAAAATTCGTTCCTCATCTCGGCTATAAATCTCTGGCATTCTCTTCCGGCATCCATTACCTCTCTATCGTCATTAGAGATGTTCAAGAAGTCAGTTTTTTCCCCATTTCCTCACTTGTGAAATAGCTGAGTATGCGCGATAATTCGGAAACTAGTACTTATAGGAACCTGTGCTTTGCGTTACTATATGACTTTACTCTGTTGAAAAGGGGAAAGACTACTTTTAACTTTTGTATTTTTATTTTTATTTTCATTTTTATTTTATTTGTATTCTATTTTTAAAATCGGCAATCTGTACCCACCTGAATGATAGGAGCGTTATGATTATTTCGAGATTTATAAGTTTATATATTGTTGCGATCCTAAATTCTTTATATCTGTTGTTATTATTTTATTTTCATTCTGCGTTAATTAGAGGGAGAGCTCAAGTACTTCTCCACTTATGCGATTGCTTAATCTTTATATTTTTTGTTTTTTAAGTTTGTTTTTATATATCTTTACTTTGTAAACCTTGTATGTAATTTGTCATTTTTACCGCTTTTATGTATGCTTATCTACTATTACCCAAAAGTTCGCTAGGGCATAAATAAATCAAATCAAATCAAATCAAATCCCTCTCTCCTCCGCTCCCCCTCTCTCCCTCTCTCCCTCTCTCCCTCTCTCCCTCTCTCCCTCTCAACCTCGCTCCCCCTCTCTCCCACTCTCCCCCTCTCTCCCTCTCTCCCTCTCGCCCTCTCTCCCTCTCTCTCTCTCACTCTCACTCACACACTTTATAGTTTTTCATTTTTATTATTTGGGCCTGCACTTTCACTTTCATAGCCAAGTTTTCGTTATAGTATATTGTGCAACAAGGGCCGAAAGTTGGCGATTGCGACGAGTGTGAGGTTTGTCCCCGAGCGAAGCGAGGGCTACAATCACACGAGTCGCAAACGCAAATTTTGGCCCGTGTTGCACACGATACTTTTTGTAACAAGTGCATGAATAGTGGTGCTCTGAATGGTAGTTTTGCGGGACGAACAGTGAAAAGTGAGGTTACCAACTTTCCACCCTAGGGTCGAAAGTGAAGCAATCGCGAACTGCGCATGCGCCAACCTATCATTTCAACATTGCTATGAAACTAGCCACTTTCGGCCCGCAAAACTGCCATGAAAAGCACCGCTGTTCATGCACGTGTTACAAAAAATATATTGTTCGAGTTTTCAGCCCTTCCATTTTAACTATTGTACATTTTGGCAAGATGTGTATAACTACGTATCTAAATTCAGAGACACGAAGCTTAACCAAAGGAATGCAATACTGCGTTCTATTTATGGCATGCAATAGATTCACCTTTGCGAAGGAATATCTAAAAACAAGATACATGTGCAAAACAACGAGTTTCGTATACTCAAGGTAGTCGTACGATTCAGGAGTCAGGCTCTAGTGTCTTGCAGAAAACACTGTGAACGGGGCTTAAAGTCGCGGATGCGCGAGTTGTATCGACATGCTTGGGAATTGGAGCTCCTACGGCAGCTGCTACTAAAGTATGCATGAGCAGAGACTGTTTTGTATCGGTACACACTGAGTGTATGGACGAGGTTATAGTATAGAACCGTCGTGCGGGCGATGGCAACGTACGCGCGGCGCGAGGGTGAGGACGAGGGCGCGTGCGAGCCACTTGGCATAGCTAGATTGTGCTGGTACATATAGTTGCAGGGAAGGTAGTCTGCAGGAGCGGTAGTTTGATTGCTGAGTAACACGCATGTCCCAGAACCGTATAGGCAGGATGATGGGACTGGTCTGTCTACGAACTAAAGATCCCGTCCAAATCCAATTGCATTTCGCGAATTCAACAAATTCCACCAGTGATGGAGTTTGAGCTACGGAAACTGCATTGCGCATAGCTCTACCTCACAATTTAATAAATATATTCCTCAGGAGTAAAATAACGTATGGCTCTACGGATTCTCCAATTTTTATTCAGTGGTGCTTACTTCCGAACAGCCCGAGCAGAAATTTGTTCTGGCTGAGGTCCGGGCCTCATCAACCTACAAATCCGGGCGTTATCAGGCTGCTAATCTGACCGCTAACAGGCTCCCAATCCGGCCACGATCAGCCTCCTGATCTGGTCCATAGTAAAAAATGAGAAGTTCCAAAAAAGGAAGTATTGAAAACATTTATGTACATATATCCATTAGGGCTGTTCAAAAAAACATAATTTCTTTATAATCGGTTGCTCCTGAAATGCTGTATTGATTATCACAAAAAAAATGTTTTCGCGAAAGCTGGGAGTTGTGCGATGTTATTAAGTACTGCCGCATCAAGGCCAAAATTAATTAAAAACGGCCATTTTTAGATTTTTTTTTTACTTGGTGAAGCGCTCATGGAGTTTGTGGTTGCTTTCGATAGACTATGAAATTGTGTAAAGGCCGAAACATGTTTGATGATGTTTAGTACTGCCGCATCGACATTGAAGTTAACAAAATAAAAAATGAAATCCTTTAAAACATTGAAATATTCATCTGCTCATCGACTATTTCGCGCGTTTTCAAATGACAAAATGGTTCATGAAACGGGAGTCCTGTATGATCAAATTTAGTACTGCCGCATCGATATCGCAGTTTCCCAAAATTCGAAAATTGCTTATCATTGTTATGATTATGATCATACATGACTCCCGTCTCAAGAGCCATTTTTTCATTTTAAATCGCATGAAATAGTCGATGAGCAGACGAATATTTCAATGTTTTAAAGGTTTTAATTGTTTCATTTTGGTAACTTCAATGTCGATGCGGCAGTACTAAACATTATCGAACATGCCTTTACACAATTTCATAGTCTAACGAAAGCAACCACAATCTCCATGAGCGCTTCACCACGTAAAAAAAAATTATAAAAATCGCCACTTTTCATGAATTTTGGCCTTGATGCGGCAGTACTTAATATCATCGCATAACTGCCGGCTTTCGCGAAAACATTTTTTTTTGTGATAATCAATACAGCATTTCAGGAGCAACCGATTATAAGAAAATTATGTCTTTTTGAACAGCCACTTTTTTTTGACGAGTAAAAAAAACGCAACGTCGAAAAATGTTTACGATATAATCAATCGATCGCAAAATGATGATTTTGGATACAAGTGACGCAGTTGCCGAGAAAATATATGCTGTTTCCCTTATACATGAATAATTGTGTAAGACACATACATAAAAATACAACTATTTCTAATCGACAGTATTAAAATAATAAGCGATATTATAAAGAAAACATCTCTCATTTATTTATTGTACATTGAAATATTATACCGATAGATGATCCGGGCAGGACCAGGGCCTTATTTGGCTAGCCTACACAGGCATGCCTGGCTGATGCCTCATCCGGACCTGATGATACTTCAGGCAATTTTAATTAATTTCTACTCGGGAGGATTGATGTAAACCTTGACAATTTACTTTCGTAGAATTTTTAATAAATATCCGCAATGTTTATACATTCTTAAGGTACATTGAGAGAATTCTTGAGAACTCGAGTTTGCAGAAAATATAGAAGGGATTGACATACAGCATAGCAAATTGAATATTTTTCAACATTACGTTGAAATTCTATATGCGCGAGGTTACCAGTTTGAATTAATAGCGAATGTTACTGCAAATTTGGTAATTTTCCCCGTACTGGTACCAGATGCGAAAAAATAGTAGAAATGTTTTGTCAGAAGGATTTAAACTTTAGTCTTTCGAGTTTGTAAGCAATCATCGAAGCTATTACGCTATTCTGCAATATAAAATCTGCCATAACAATCATTTATATCAATCAACTGATGATTCTGTTTCGGTAAAAGCCAAACAAGTATGGGAATCGTTATCAGAATGTCTGGATAGCGATATAATAGTATGGCAGCGATTCCTCAGAGTGTAGGAGCGACCGGGGCTAATTAAAACACTCGCGTTAAAATTCGGATGTTTCATGTCAAATTTAAGGTAGTTCGGCGATGAAGGACCGAAGTCAAAACAATGATTATTATTTTGTTATGCAATCATTTATATGTGTATATATAACAATGTATCTCATCAAGAAGGATTGTGGCGACCTAAAAAGACCGTTAGATGTTGATTTTTATGTCAAATAATAAAATTTCATGTGAAATAAATCACAGGGAGATATATTATAGCGCGTCTCTTGACTAGATTTTCAGGTTGTGCCAACTCCTGAATGCTTGATTTATGAAATTATTTACATTTAACTATTGCGTTATCATGGCAATATGATGTAATACGGTCACTTGTTATGTGACGTATTTTTCGTGAGCATAATCGGTAACAAATGAAATTAAATTTTATTCAACTGCATCACGATACGGTCACCTTCGGCCGTCCACTCTCGTTCGCGCATCGGCAAACCCGGTGGGCGCCAGTTAATTTTTGTTTTACCGGTATTAACTAACCGGTATGCCCGAGGAATCGAATTGATCAGGCTCGATTCCAATAAAATCGAAAGTCGGGAGCAAAACTAACGATCGAGAACACCAACGAAGGAAACGGTAGCTTAGTTAATTTTTGGAGTCGCGTAAAATTAACAGACGCAACAGGATGCGCTTGCGAGAACGAACGGTTGCGGAACTGCTCGGCCGCTCAGGCTGCTTGGTTGTGGTAGAGAGGGTCGAGGTTGGCCCAATAAATAGCTTATTTTTCAACTAAAATCGAATCACGGGAGCTTGTAACACTGACTAAAAAGATCCGGGAGCAGTATAAACAATTGTTATGCATTAAATAATGCGCGAGAACCGGCAAAGCGCACCGAGAACGCAACAGTCGCGATCTTTAATCAAAGCGATCAACGCATTCGATTAAATAATTAAAATTACGAAAACGACTCACCGAAAGATATCTCCAATAATTCCGGAAGCGAAAGCGGTAATCCCAGAGGATGCACCGAATCCAGAAGTCCACTAAATGCACTACACTGGGCGCGAGAACTTTCAGTTTTATTCAATCAAAAATAAAACTCATAGCAAGAGAACTTGTAGTGTACGCGGTACACTACGTATGTCGAGTACGGGAACTGAGCGAAATCACATACGAGAGCGACAGAAAAACTGTCAATACGGGAGCTCTGTTTAGACCTCAAGGCACCTCGGCAGTGGCCCGAGGAAGACTGATTATTTCGAGTAATCATCGGGAACTCATCATTATCATTATTCTAATCCCTTCCCAAAATCCCTTATCCGAGAGCTACTGCCCTCGCTCACACGAATAATTTCTTAACGGGAGCGCAAATTATGCCGGTAACATTCGAAATCTAAATAATCGCCTCCCTTAGTGCTTCGCGCGAAAACGAGCCTATACCATACAATTATATTGCACCGGGATAATCTACTATCGCTACAGGGCGCCGAATTTGCACCGGTCTACAACTAACTGCAAGACTCTTGTTGGCAAATTCGTCTCTGTCGGGCTGCTCGTTTCGTTGAGCTCTCATTCTCGCGACAGATTGTAATATGCCGAGATTTTAATTTCATTGAAGACAAAAAACGAAGAGAAAAATCGGTAACTGAGCCTCTGCTCAATACTTCTAGAGTATTCTCGCCGAGAATAAATTTTCGAGGAGGGGCAGCGACGAAACAATGACAATATCGTCAAGCAAAAATCCTTCTGACCGCGATTTCAAAAAATCATGTCACAGTTATTAATATTTTCGATGGAAAAAGCCGACAAATGTTGTAAAATGCATGTAATTTTTTTAAATAACTATTTTCCGCATTCGAAATTTTTTCGAAATCACGGCAGCGACTTGGCAACGTCGCACGGCTGATACCGTTGGCACGACCTGTCAGTGAAGGCGCACAATTTAAATTGTAAGATAGACCAACCTCGAAACGGTGGAAAATTTTCATAAAACAAAAAGGTTAATGCGAGTAAAAGAGCTCTTGAAAATTTTGAAAACGCTAGAGAAAAGAGTACATACGGGAGTGCAAGCTAAAGTCGAATTAGCAGGTCTGAAGTACGAGGTGCATGGATACCGATTAGTAAACATAGCCACGATTTCCAAAGGGATGAAATACAATTCGTGTGCCACGATTCTTTCTTTCGACTTTGTATAGTCTGAAAAGAGACGGGGCTTATTACGGATAACCTATTCAGGCTATTATCGATCAGTCTTTGTATCACTTCACTTATAATTAAAATAGCGGCTCTTTATAGTTTGTCACAGTTTTCACAAGTAGAGATTTGGTATTTCAATTACCGCGCGCGCACGCGAATGTGACATTCATATATACTACTATGAAGTATACTCGTCACGAGCCCGACGTGGGACAGTGTTGCCGTGTCGCTACTGTCGATTCGGGAAAGTAAGTGATTCAGCACCGAAAGTTTATCTTTAATTATTAATGTCTGAAAAACTATGCGGTTGATCGGGTTCATCTTCAACCGTATGCTCCGTCACACTGTCCTCTTTCTATTAGTATATTTGTTAAAGTCATATTATGAGAAAACTCGGGTTATTCATACGATAGCCCCGGTTTTCCTATAAGACCAATACTAAAACTACCTACTTTTGAAATTCAATATCTAGAGAACGGTACGGTCAATCACCTTTTCTCGGGGCTCTATTTATTAAGGAGAGTTCAATCTTTCGATATAAAAAATAAAATAAAACACTTTTTGCAAAAGCTGTTCATCATCGAACTACTTTAATCACTCTAAGGTATCACTCCCCCACCAAGCTTACAACTTATACGATATTTCAGAAGAATTCGATCAAACCTCAAATAATTAGACTGACTAAACGAAATTACTGGTGCAAGAAAAAACTATTCTCATCGCATTTAAAAAAGTTTCACGCAGATACCATGGAAAGGAGCCCCTTAAAATTCTCTACTTATTCTATTAGCTTCAATTTAAATCTAGGTAGATCATATTTGGTGTTTACTATGCCCAGGCGTTGCGAATAGAATCACAGTCTATACTACAATATGCAATATTGTAATACTATTTTTATATCAATTTATGCTATTCAACATGAGTGTATTGCCGAAGGGGTATAATTCGCTTATAGCACCGCCACGTAACGCTAGCGATGTAGCTTGAGTCCAGGACGCAATACGTCTGTCAACTGTCGTTAATGTTATATTGCGATGCACGTTGAGAGAAAACTGGAAATCCTGACAAACTCGCACGGTGGTTGGCAAATATTACTTTGGCTCAAAGAAATAGAGGTTGACACACGTACCCGTTCGTTGAAGCAATATAATGCATTTTTTTGAGAGAACTACCCCATGTAATTGAACGTCAATATAACAATGTTTTGGTTGAACATTGATGCTGTTGAGCGAATGGCAGTGCAGTTGACTGAACCTCAGGAGGGGTTCAGACAACAATTTTTCGGTTCATAATACACGTGTCACGAGGTTGAGACAAGCCCGCGTGTCATTCTAATCAGGAAAATGGTTTCTATGAAGCAATTGTATTGGAATGGTGACAAGAACTATTTTATGCTTTTAAAAGAATCTCGGTGTAACTGGCTTCTTCGAAATATAAAGTTGACTCAAGCTCACGTCCGTTTGTGTGAAAACCGTTTCTGAAGATTCGAGTACTGCATTTTTACAGACATCCCAGTGGTTACTTATCCAACTACTGACAGCCAGAAGCACCCAGATAGTGACCCATCCTAGTACTGACCCTCAGGTCAGTCAGACAGTCATCCACCGAAATACTAACAAACTAATTCGCGTAAACAACGAAACAAGCAACTTCATCAAACATGTTTACACGGAGAGAAATGGGTCCACGAATATAGGTGCCACTCGCAGAAAATATGGTACGGCGGTGACACATGGGCTTTATGGTAATAGCTCGAATAATATTTCATGCGTTACAATACGTATCGTAACTGGAACGAAGATGGAGTCCAGGATGGAGTCCCAGATGGAATCTTAGCAGTCCAGGGTGGAGTACCGGATGGAGTCTCAGATGGTGTCCGCCGACTCTGGCTTTTAATCGGATCCCGGAGTCGGTGGACTCCATCCTGGACGACCCGTGAATCTCGGCTGTCCAATGGGAGGATCCATCCTGGTGTCTATTATGGATTCTCATCTGGACGGTCTTACAGTCCATCCTGGACTCCATCCTGGACGACCCGTGAATCTCGGCTGTCCAATGGTACAATCCATCCTGGTCTCCATTATGGATACTTCCCTAGACTGTCTTACAGTCCATCCTGGACGATCCGCGCATCTCGGCTGTCCGATGGCAGTATCCATCCTGGTGCCCATTTTGGATTCTTGCCTGGACAGTCTCGCCGTCCATCCCGAACTCCATCCTGGACGGTCCATGGAATGTCAGCTGTCCGACGGAAGAATCCATCCTGGTCTCCATCCTGGACAATCCGGGTGTCCACCAGGAGGTTGTCACCAGGACCAGACCGTGCCCACCTTGGGCACCTTGGTGTCCAGACGATCCATTTTGGACCTCTCTTACTACTTCAACGGAGGGTAGACCTCTCCTGTGTAGTCAAACTCAGGACAGCTTTCTAGTCTTATATACGCTCAGGCTTCAAATCACTTGCGAGAAACGGTGCATCCGTTTGCCATCTAGTAGCATCATGCGAAACACGGATACACAATGCTCCGCTAGATGGCGAGCGGTCGAAGCGTTTCTCGCAAGTGACTTCAAGCCTGAGCGTATATAAGACTGGAAAGCTGTTTTGAGTTCGACTACACACGAGAGGCCTACCCTCCTTTGACGTAATAAGAGTGGTCCAACATGGATCGTCTGGACACCAAGGTGCCTAAAGTGGACATGGTGTGGTCCTGGTGTCAACCTTCTGGTGGACACCCGGATCGTCCAGGATGGAGTCCACGATAGAGTCCAGGATGGAGTCCAGGATTGAGTCCAGGATGGAGTCCAGGATGGATTCTTCCGTCGGGCAGCCAAGATTCGCGGACCGTCCAGGATGGAGTTCGGGATGGAGTCCGCCAACTTCCGGATCGGATTAAAAGTGGAAGTCGGCTGAGAGTCCAGGATGGACCGCCCCGCCTGCCAAGATTCCATTTGGGACTCCGTCCTGGAATCCATTCGGGACTCCATCCTGGATTGTTTTTTTCTGGGCGGGGAGCAAGAAGAAACATTTTCGAAAAATTCTAAAGTCTCATAAAAACCTAACCATTTTACCGGCTTGACCCAAATTCAATACCAAAGGTCGTATCACTTTTATCAATTTTGGTACGAAGTTTCAGTCCGACAGCTAAAAATTCGTTCGAGCTAGAGCATTTACGTACTTTTTTAAAAATTTCAACATTCTTATAAAAATGAAATTTTTTATTTAAAATTTTTTTTTTAATGTTGCATTTCCCCCCGTCTGCAGGCATTACGCCTATTGCAGGGTCGGCCCGGATCAGTAGCCAGTCCCCCCTGAGGGTCTGGTCAAGATCAGTAACCAGGCCCCCATGCGACCGTATCTCACTTCCCCCTCTATATCGCATTTGCCATAGCATTTCTGCTATGGGCATAGGGAAACTGCGGAAAACCTATGCCGATATAGCCGGTCTCGAGTTCGCCTCACGGCACCGGAGCTACGTCACGTTTCGTCGAGAACGTAAACACGGACTACAGCTGTATACATGTGACCTCCACAGGTAGAAATACCTGTGTGGGTCTCATGTATACATCTGGAGCTTCATCGCGCCCGTATTTATATTTTCGACGAAAATCGACGGCACCGGGAATCGAACCCGACCTACTGACCACTAGACCATCGCACCGGTTTTATAAAAATGAAATGCGCTAAGCGATTTTTGTAAAATTTATACCAATTGAAGATTAGCCAGTACTGTATATGTTGTTTAAATTTTAGCTGATTCGGTCGAATGCTTTATAAGTTACAGTTATATGAATTTTATAACACATACATACATCCGGACAATTTTTCTAAACCACTTTTCTCGACGTTTCAGACCATTTTAAGGGAGGGAGGGGGGGGGGGGAGTCACGTCAAAAGTTAAAAAAAACCGATTTTTTTTCTGTGAAAACCTTCATTTCCATGTCATCTATCTGTTAGTAAAGTTATAAGCCGGAATTCGCAAAAATGGCCAAGTTTCTACGGTACCATTCATACTTAATTTTCTTAAAAGTCGTAAAAAATTACCAGAATATTATAATTGAATTTTAAATTGTGTTATTTATGTATTATTGTTATATGCAGACATTATGGCCGATTTTTTGTTCACACAAAATAATTAAGGGTGTTGAAAAAATAAAAAAATATATATATATTTTTTTCTCTTCGGCAGTTTCGTTTAGTTAAGTATAACCTCTGAACCTGCAAAATCTTAGACATGATGCCGAAAAAATGGCCGATTTCTGCAATATACCTGCTTTTTTATGATTTTTCGTATATAATAAAAAGTTTATTACGTATTTGTAAATAAATTTTTATTTGTTTACCATTTTTTAAAGCAGTTAGAGAAGCGCGATGTAAATGACGCCATGACAGTGTGATGTCGCCAACGCAATACGTAACAGTTACATTATATTCGAATTCGCGCGAATAATGGGACATGCGCTGTGATATGTTAGCGCGTATCGCATACGCAGCGTGTTACTGTCGCAAAAAGTTACTTCTGCTACACTTGAGACGCATAACCTCGAATTGACGTTTTTATTTTTCGTTCATATTATGCTATTAGTTTGGTTCCGTTGGCCATTTATGGTTTTTTTTTCGATCAGTAGTGTTTAAATCAGAATCAACAATCATCAGAAGTCGTCAGATATGTATCTTTTGTTATGAAGTAATGATTTAATGTTTGTGCAGCACATTTGTGAATGTGTCAACACCGTATAAATTGTCAGTGATGTTATCAATAAAAGTGATCAGCCCCATATTATTTACAGGTTTTTTTCAAATTATGCATTAATTTATGTTTTATTTGTAAAAAAAATCATTTATTAATAACAATATTAATAATATTCTGCAATCTGACTTGCAAATAATATTTTTATTTTGTTCATTAAAGGTACTAAGATGCCCCAAAGATGAAAGCAGCATAAACATTTTTATTTGAGTGATAAACATTAGATGCCATTTGCCGAAACATGGTTTTAAACCTATTCTGCGCATGATTCAGACCAAACTACTAGGCAGATTGGGCTGGTTGACGTCTTATTTTCTTCGTCATGAAAAGATACACCGGCTAAATGGAGCAAATGTTAATAAAAGGTAGTATTTTTTAAGTGGCATAATTATTACTAAATAAATTTTATGCTATTTTCTAAATCAGTGATTAACTTTGCTTTCAGAATGAAAACAAAACAGTTTGCTCCATTTAGCCGGTGTATCTTTTTATGAAGAAGAAAATGAGACGTCAACTAGCCCAATCTGCCTAGCAGTTTGGTCTGAATCACGCGCAGAGTGAAAAACCTAAGAACTTTGCTTAAGATAATATTGAAAGGTATACGCAACCCGGGAAAAACGGTTCACATATAATCATATATAATTGTATATAATTTCCTGTATAGTTGTATATAATTATATATAATTGTATATAACGTAATATATCATTGTATATGAAAACATATATGAGCATATATGAGTTTATATGTACATATACAGTGGTATACATGATCATATATAATACCAAAACCGCCAGCTTGCGATGTCATATATGAACAGATATGATCATATATAGTTATATACAACTATATATCGCCCATTTTTAGCGCATATATGATTGTATGTGGATCCATATACAAATGTATATGAGCGTATATAACTTTATATGTATATATACATTGGCATATATGACCCTATATATGACCATATATAACACCAAAACTGCCTGTTTACCATGTCATATATAAACAGATATGATTATATAGGATTGTATATGAGATCTATTCTGTGTGTCGACTGTGCAATATATGATCATATACAATCATATATGACTGCGCACAGAGAACTGACAGCTCATGTATGATCGTGCACGTATGATTATATGGTATTCCATAATCTATTGTTATATAATATTCACGAATTATTTCGATGTTCACGTCTTATTTATATACGGATGTAAAATTTGTTATATGGTTATATAACTAAGCATTTAATATCCGTTTTGTAAATGCGTGAATCATCCGGTTTTGTTTGAAGCGCTCAAGTTATAGGTATTTTTGCATATGCGGTTCTTTTCTTTATAATCACATGCTCATTCGCAACGATTAATGAAGATATTTGGCTTTCCTGGGCGGACGTTTCATTAAAACCTTCCACTTGATGAATTGAAACGGTCGCATATTAATAAGAATGATCAAGATTACTATACTAAATAATATCAACATAAAAAGATCGTGATAATCGTTTATTGTAATAGTGCACAGAAATTAACACGAACAGTTCGGGACCTTATACGTTGTACATATAATCGAAATATAACATTAGTAATGATATTTCTTAACCGTATATCGTGATGAACTTCAACTTCATTGTATTTTTACATTACTTTCTTCAAGAGATTTGGTGTCTTGCAAATATACTCTCCAACTTTCAGAAGATTATATCTATTTAGGCATCGTCTTATATAATCACATATAACTATATATGATTGTATATGCTCAGATACAATTATATATGATCATGCATAGTCATATATGATCATGCATGATCATATAGAGACAAAATTCATGTACAATCATATATGAGCAGTTTGTATATGATTATATATGATCATGCATAGTCATATATGATCATGCATGATCATATAGAGACAAATTTCATATACAATCATATATGAGCAGTTTATATATGATTATATATGATTATATATGAATCGTTTTTCCCGGGAAGTCAGGTGGCAGTAAAAAATCCTTTCATCGAGCACCAACAATATAGTTCATTGGTCATTTTTATATGCAAGAGAATTTGGACGATATTGAATTTACAAATTTAATTATTTTGACCTGACTCCCTCCCCTTAAACGTTTTGACATGAAAATCACGAAAAAAAAAATTTCATGAAAACAAAACTTCCTTGAGGAAGAAAAAATATCGCTGTCGCTAAATTTCATAATTTTAATTTTCGTTTTTTTTTATTATTATTCTTCAGACTTTATTCAAACGCAATTTATCTAATTTGTTTAATTTATTATAATTTATTATAAATGAAACATTCTTGTTTAATTTGTTTAATTTATTATAAATTATTATAAATGAAACATTCTTGTTTAATTTGTTTAATTTATTATAAATGAAACATTCTTGTTTAATTTGTTTAATTTATTATAAATGAAACATTCTTGTTTAATTTGTTTAATTTATTATAAATTAAACAAATGCTGGCAACACGGTGATTCGTCACGCGTGACGTCACTAGCTCCATGGCTTAGTTGTGCGTGACGTCAGTAACTCGGTCTGTGGGTGCGGGTGACGTCCCCGGCCCGGTAGCCCGAGTGCGCGTAACCACGCCCACCCGCCAGCTAGCGTCGCGTGGTGGGGGGAGCTCGGTGAGCGTGCGGTACTTTTTCGCCGGCGTGTCTGGCATCACTGATCTCAGTAAGAAGCTGGCCGAGATTCTCTAGAATCTGGTAGGATTTTGATAGAGATTCTTTTCATTTTCGGCGAGATTCTGATGGAGATTTTTTTTATTTTCGGCGAGATTCTAATGGAGATTCTTAAGAATCTCGTCCAGATTCTTTTTTCTCCGCGGGCGACCGAATAACTAATCATTCGCCCGGTTATTGTTGAAATTACTCATTTTTTGATGGATCTAGGGTTAGAGTCTTTACATCAGTTTTGACATTTGACATAAACAAAAAAAAAGAATGCATGATCTTGGTCCCGATCCCAGTATGACTGTCTGGCGACACCGCCGACCAATCACAGCACGAATAAAACGATGACAATGACTGCGAGATTTTCGAGATATCTCGAGCCACCAACTTTTTAGAATAGGATCTATTATTTATCGGTCGAATTTATTTTTTTTTTCACACTTAGTGGCCGAATTTTTTCCTTTTTTTTAAAGATTGTTTTTATGCAAAGTTTCATCGATTTTTCTGATCTAGGCAATTAATATTTTGTCCGTTAGGATAATCTTAAAAATCGTTGAGAAATATATCCGAACGTATAACTGGATATAATTCGTTCGGGAAACCTTTAGAATCGTAAAAAAAATATATCTGGACGAATAACTGAGTGTAATTCGTCCAGGTAATGCTAAAAAATGTTTTAAAAACCATATTCTGACGAATACTCGTATGTTGTTTGTCGGAATATGTGCTTGTAAGATTCTTGAGATCTATTATGATGAATAATCGTATGTTATTTGTATGCTGATCCTCTATGTTCGCACCTTTGATCCCCGACCCCGCCCCTCCAATATCGTTTTTGTTAAAAAAGGCATATAGTTGAGCACGCAGGCGGGGGAGGGGCCCGCGGACGAAACCCCGATGGAGCCCCGCCTAATGATCTAATAAGCATTACAATTATTTATGTCTGATGCTTTATTCCATGCTCTATTTTTTTACGACGTTCTAACTTTCAAAAAGACATCAAATACAACCAAAAATGTTTTCTCAAAACAAAAATTCTACGCCAAGTGAAAAAATGCATACAAAAAAATACTTAAAAAAAAATTGATCACAAACAAAATCTCTTGCATACAAAATCCCTTGCAAAAGTATTAAGTCAAATCCCATACATTAGCGAAGTAAAACTCGCTACAAAAAAAACTTGGCGTGCCAGCGACTAGCTCCCGTACATGGCATTAGGAAAAAAAAGTACCCCGGAAAAAAAGTCCCTGAATTTAAAAATCACCTATAACTCAAGAACCGCTCGACCGATTGAGCTGAAATTTGGAACACAAGTGTGGTAGGTGCCCGTCTTTGGACTTTTTGTGGGGACTTTTTTCCGGGGGACTTTTTTCGGGGGACTTTTTTTCCCTGGTACTTTATTTCCCAGATACTTTTTTTCCCGGGTACTTTTTTCCCCGGAGACTTTTTTCGGGGGACTTTTTTTTGGCCCTTCTTTTCCTTGGTACTTTTTTTCCGGGTATTTTTTTTTCCCCGGTACTTTTTTTCCGGGATTCCCCGTACATAGTGTTACGTCACGACGTAACTTCGCAAAATATTTCGAAAATACTTAGAAAATTTGCTTCGGAAACTTTATCATAAAGATTCATACTATGAAAGAAAGAATTTAAATGAGAATCGCTGCGCCAGCACTGGACAGTTCAATCACTGGCCAGGTGGTCGGGGATTAAGGAGATGTAACAGTCGAAGAGTTTTCTCGTTGTCGATGACAAAAATGGAGAGCCTAAAATCTAACATGAGGCTTCTGCCCTGTTCGCCCGACTTTTGATCGGAAAGAAATGAGATCTGTTGGGAAATCCTCCAACCACCTAAGAACCATAATTAGCAACCCTCAAATGGGACTAATAAAACGACTGATATCTCCCCCGAAAACACTGATAACACAGCCCCACGGGAAAAAAAAAGTTGGATGTGCGAAATATAACACCATGATACCTATACGTTTTCGAGGTCGCTGAATCAGAATCCGAGGTCCGTTTGACCCGGTTAGCTCTGGTTCAAGGTCAGATCAAGGTCAAATTCAGAGAGAGCATTGCAAATGAAGTGGAAAAATATATTTGCATGTTTTCGAGGTCGCTGAATCCGAATCCGGAGTCCGTTTGACCCGGCCAGCTCAGGGTCAAGGTCAAATCAAGGTCGAATCCACGAAATTCATTGTAAACGAAGTAGAAAAGTATATTTACACGTTTTGGAGGTCGCTGAATCCGAATCCGAGGTCCGTTTGACCCGGTTAGCTCTGGTTCAAGGTCAAATCAAGGTCAAATTCAGAGTTCATTGCAAATGAAGTGGAAAAAAATATTTACATGTTTTCGAGGTCGCTGAATCCGAATCCGGAGTCCGTTTGACCCGGCCAGCTCAGGGTCAAGGTCAAATCAAGGTCGAATCCACGAAATTCATTGTAAACGGAGTAGAAAAGTATATTTACACGTTTTGGAGGTCGCTAAATCCGAATCCGAGGTCCGTTTGACCCGGTTAGCTCTGGTTCAAGGTCAGATCAAGGTCAAATTCAGAGTTCATTGCAGATGAAGTAGAAAAAAATATTTAGATGTTTTCGAGGTCGCTGAATCCGAATCCGGAGTCCGTTTGACCCGGCCAGCTCAGGGTCAAGGTCGAATCCACGAAATTCATTGTAAACGAAGTAGAAAAGTATATTTACACGTTTTGGAGGTCGCTGAATCCGAATCCGACGTCCATTTGACCCGGTTAGCTCTGGTTCAAGGTCAGATCAAGGTCAAATTCAGAGAGAGCATTGCAAATGAAGTGGAAAAATATATTTGCATGTTTTCGAGGTCGCTGAATCCGAATCCGGAGTCCGTTTGACCCGGCCAGCTCAGGGTCAAGGTCAAATCAAGGTCGAATCCACGAAATTCATTGTAAACGAAGCAGAAAAGTATATTTACACGTTTTGGAGGTCGCTGAATCCGAATCCGAGGTCCGTTTGACCTGGTTAGCTCTGGTTCAAGGTCAGATCAAGGTCAAATTCAGAGTTCATTGCAAATGAAGTGGAAAAAAATATTTACATGTTTTCGAAGTCGCTGAATCCGAATCCGGAGTCCGTTTGACCCGGCCAGCTCAGGGTCAAGGTCAAATCAAGGTCGAATCCACGAAATTCATTGTAAACGGAGTAGAAAAGTATATTTACACGTTTTGGAGGTCGCTGAATCCGAATCCAAGGTCCGTTTGACCCGGTTAACTCTGATTCAAGGTCAGATCAAGGTCAAATTCAGAGTTCATTGCAAATGAAGTAGAAAAAATATTTAGACGTTTTCGAGGTCGCTGAATCCGAATCCGGAGTCCGTTTGACCCGGCCAGCTCAGGGTCAAGGTCAAATCAAGGTCGAATCCACGAAATTCATTGTAAACGAAGTAGAAAAGTATATTTACACGTTTTGGAGGTCGCTGAATCCGAGGTCCATTTGACCCGGTTAGCTCTGGTTCAAGGTCAGATCAAGGTCAAATTCAGAGAGAGCATTGCAAATGAAGTGGAAAAATATATTTGCATGTTTTCGAGGTCGCTGAATCCGAATCCGGAGTCCGTTTGACCCGGCCAGCTCAGGGTCAAGGTCAAATCAAGGTCGAATCCACGAAATTCATTGTAATCGAAGTAGAAAAGTATATTTACACGTTTTGGAGGTCGCTGAATCCGAATCCGAGGTCCGTTTGACCCGGTTAGCTCTGGTTTAAGGTCAGATCAAGGTCAAATTCAGAATTCATTGCAAAAGAAGTGGAAAAAAATATTTACATGTTTTCGAAGTCGCTGAATCCGAATCCGGAGTCCGTTTGACCCGGCCAGGTCAGGGTCAAGGTCAAATCAAGGTCGAATCCACGAAATTCATTGTAAACGGAGTAGAAAAGTATATTTACACGTTTTGGAGGTCGCTGAATCCGAATCCGAGGTCCGTTTGACCCGGTTAACTCTGGTTCAAGGTCAGATCAAGGTCAAATTCAGAGTTCATTGCAAATGAAGTAGAAAAATATATTTAGATGTTTTCGAGGTCGCTGAATCCGAATCCGGAGTCCATTTGACCCTGCCAGCTCAGGGTCAAGGTCAAATCAAGGTCGAATCCACGAAATTCATTGTAAACGAAGTAGAAAAGTATATTTACACGTTTTGGAGGTCGCTGAATCCGAGGTCCATTTGACCCGGTTAGCTCTGGTTCAAGGTCAGATCAAGGTCAAATTCAGAGAGAGCATTGCAAATGAAGTGGAAAAATATATTTGCATGTTTTCGAGGTCGCTGAATCCGAATCCGGAGTCCGGAGTATTTTTTCTACTTAATTTGCAATGAACTCTGAATTTGGCCTCTGTCTGACCTTGACCCCGAGCTGGCCGGATCAAACGAATCTCGGATTCGGATTCAGCGACCTCCAAAACGTGTAAATGTACTTTTCTACTTCGTTTACAATGAATTTCGTGCATTCGACCTTGATTTGACCTTGACCCTGAGCTGGCCGGGTCAAACGGACTCCGGATTCGGATTCAGCGACCTCGAAAACATGCAAATATATTTTTCCACTTCATTTGCAATGCTCTCTCTGAATTTGACCTTGATCTGACCTTGCACCAGAGCTAACCGGGTCAAACGGACCTCGGATTCGGATTCAGCGACCTCCAAAAAGTGTAAATATACTTTTCTACTTCGTTTACAATGAATTTCGTGGATTCGACCTTGATTTGACCTTGACCTTGAGCTGGCCGGGTCAAACGGACTCCGGGTTCGGATTCAGCGACCTCGAAAACATGTAAATATTTTTTCTACTTCATTTGCAATGAACTCTGAATTTGACCTTGATCTGACCTTGAACCAGAGCTAACCAGGTCAAACGGACCTCGGATTCGGATTCAGCGACCTCCAAAACGTGTAAATATACTTTTCTACTTCGTTTACAATGACTTTCGTGGATTCGACCTTGATTTGACCTTGACCCTGAGCTGGCCGGGTCAAACGGACTTCGGATTCGGATTCAGCGACCTCGAAAACATGTAAATATTTTTTTCTACTTCATTTGCAATTAACTCTGAATTTGACCTTGATCTGACCTTGAACCAGAGCTAACCAGGTCAAACGGACCTCGGATTCGGATACAGCGACCTCCAAAACGTGTAAATATACTTTTCTACTTCGTTTACAATGACTTTCGTGGATTCGACCTTGATTTGACCTTGACCCTGAGCTGGCCGGGTCAAACGGACTCCGGATTCGAATTCAGCGACCTCGAAAACATGTAAATATTTTTTTCTACTTCATTTGCAATGAACTCTGAATTTGACATTGATCTGACCTTGAACCAGAGCTAACCAGGTCAAACGGACCTCGGATTCGGATACAGCGACCTCCAAAATGTGTAAATATACTTTTCTACTTCGTTTACAATGACTTTCGTGGATTCGACCTTGATTTGACCTTGACCCTGAGCTGGCCGGGTCAAACGGACTCCGGATTCGGATTCAGCGACCTCGAAAACATGCAAATATATTTTTCCACTTCATTTGCAATGCTCTCTCTCTGAATTTGACCTTGATCTGACCTTGAACCGGAACTAACCGGGTCAAACGGACCTCGGATTCTGATTCAGCGACCTCGAAAACGTATAGGTATCATGGTGTTATATTTCGCACATCCAACTTTTTTTTCCCGTCTGGCTGTGTAATCAAATAAAGGTTTAACTTTATTTCTCAGAATTTCGGCTTGAGATTGAAATTCTCCAAAAAAATTGTTTGGCACAAAAATGTCGGTGATCTCATTTATTATATTACTAAAATTAATTATTGTTCAGTTTACTCCATTGATAATTTTTCCGACGTAATCGATCGAGAATAAAGAAGAATCGACTATGACAAATACTCTTCCTCCAAATAAAGAATGATGGAATCTTGACAAATTAAGCAATAATGTTTTAATCATTAAACTTGGAATTTATAAAAATAATTAAAGATACTATATTAGTTAACAAAATATATTTTAACCACAATCATGACGTTTTATGAAATATGTAGCAACAGTTATTTAAATTATTTGCGTTATTCGATCTTCCAGTTCACTATATAATAACCCTCGCGAGAGACAAATGGGTATAATTTATTCTGCAATCGAAATAGAACTGGAACATCCGATACGAAATTCGCCAATCAGATGTGAGACTTAATCTCAGCCGACCAGAGGACACGAGGAACAATGGGAAGCAAGCGATTGCTAGGCTAGCCGTAACACCTTCGAGGTCTATCGATATTGAAGAATCATATGTCGCCCTCCCAAACTTCCGAATGACCCGCGGGGACGCATCTGGTAGCCTAATTAAAAGTAGACTCTAGAAATAAGTTAGGAGAAGGGGTACACAGTAGCCCGCGCAGTAAAAATAGTCCAGGATGGAGTCCCGGACGGAATCTTGGCAGTCCAGGATGGACTCCCGGATGGAATCGTGACAGTCCAGGATGGAGTACCGGATGGAGTCTCAGATGGTGTCCGCCGACTCCGGCTTTTAATCGGATCCCGGAGTCGGCGGACTCTATCCTGGACGACCCGAGAATCTCGGCTGTTCAATGGCAGAATCCATCCTGGTGTCCATTATGGATTCTCACCTGGACTGTCTTACAGTCCAGGTCATCTTCCGCGTACCACACGGTCTTTATCACGGTCAGAGGTATCGTTACTTCTTGACTCATTGTCATACAAGCAGTCTTCATGCTTTGAACGATTTTTGATGAAACTTACGTGAATTTTCCGATTGTAACGCAACTCGTGGATTTTGAAGTCAGACATTTTTCTACATCATCGTACTGAAAACGGACACCAATTTATTAAATCAGAGCTAACATTTTAAGTACGCCGCGACATTTCGGTGGATATCGGTCGAATATTGATTTACGTTTTGCGCTATAGTTTTTCTTGAATAAATAACCATCAAGCTGCAAATTAAGTATCTCTCGCATTTGATTTCGTCATCCCGCGATTTAAAAATATTCAAGACTTCAACGGAATTGTTATCTGAATAACAGACCAGAAGAAGAGCCCACATCCACGTCGCGTAAGAACATCAATTACACGGTAAATATCACGTAAGTACAAATTATAATAACGTAAGTTAGAAAAGTATATCAGCATAAATACACAACTTATCCTAGTTTTCACCTCTGCAAAAGTAGGATCTTTAGCCTAATCCTGGGTTATTTTTCGAAAGATTAGACCCGAAAACAGGCTTGCCTTAACGATACTACACTGTAAAAAATGTTCGCGTTTTTCGAATACAAACGTGTATGAATTTTGTAAAACTTGGTATAGGAAATCGAAATTAATATGTTTGCATAGTAAATTTAATACAGATATATGAATTTTGATAATCCGGTGATTGGAAATTATAACACATGATTATTAAATCATCATTTACTAAATTAGTATAAAAATCAATATGCATTTTCGGAATTTTCGTATCCGATTTGAAATTTAATATACATTGTTCCGTTAAAGGTAAGATCAAAGTTACTCAAACTACAGTTACTGGTATTGAAAAATACCAAATAAAGTATTTGCAATTTTGTCTATATGGGTATATTACTTTATGAAAAATTATTGCGATTTTGCTACACAAAAGTGTGAGAAATTTACAAAACTCGCTATACGAAATAAACATTAATATAGTTGCATAGTAAATTTAGTATGCATGTATGGATTTTACCAAATCGGTGATATAAAATTACAACACATGGTTACTAAATCAATCGTACTAAATTAGTACATGAAAATCAACATGAATTTTTGCCATTTTAGTGACTGACTTGAAATTTAATACACATTTTCCAATAACAAACAAAACCCGCACTAGATCGCTCACACTTACCACTTCGCATCGACTTCTGATAAGTTACTCGAGATTTTCAAAAAGATTCCGTTCATCCAAAAATTATGTTCACTTGAAAATATTTCCAACCCACTTTGCACTCTGATTGCAATCAATTGAATATTTTGTTATGTCAATTATGAGTATGCTTGAGAGAATAATAGTTGTACTACTCTTATGTCATTTAGATATCCAAAATTACGAAGTCATTGATAGCGTAGTCGGTAGCGTGCGTGTGCAGTTAGATACTTAGGTAGGTAGGTTGTAGGTTCAAACCCCAATGTAAGCGAAAAATTTTCTGCCGCGAAAACCAATATTCAACAATTTCTGGTGACATCATTTCTGTAAAAAACTAATGTCCGACTAATATTTATATTTTAAAAAATTGTTTTTATGTCCATTGTAAATTTTCAATACATGTGTGCTTGACCTTTCAGATACCGCTCATATGAAAATTCTACATTAAGGTTTATGAAATTTAATGCACAAGAAAGATTTTTTTTACAGCGCTCGGATACCATTTATGGATATAGTCAAATTTACATTAAATCTTAATAACGTTGAATTTTAATATTCCTCTAAATGTCATGACTTTTCATATACACATGTATAGAAATATTACAGTTCAATATTTCCGATTTTGAAATACCATACCTCAAAATTAAATGACGTATTTTAAATTTCATCTACAGTATCTGCAAAATAACTTCCAACACTTTTGTATTCATTTTAACACGGATTTTTTTTACAGTGATTTTCAGAACATATCAAAAGTTGAAAGCTGCGCCCCCCTGCGCGCTTCGCACGCCACCCCCCCCCCCCCCTCTTTCCGTACTCAGAATCTTCAAATACGCACTACAAAATAATACCGTTTCTACACTACTATGAAGTAGATAATACGGTGCGTTTATTTTTAATATCGGAAGACTTCTAATCGAAGTTTTACTTTACGATACCATTACAAAGTAACCTCGGTTCCTTTGCAAACCGCAAAACCTCGGTTAAATGTTTCGAATATATTTTTTACAATTCCACCGCCAACTTGATACCACTCGCCTGAAATTTCTCTATCCCTCGAGAACCTCTCCTTTATACCACTGGAACGCTTCCTCTATCCCGCAGAAAACTGGACTTGACATGAAATGCCCTATAGGCCTACATACATAAGTACAGAGGGGCTCCGACCCTCTGCGCGCTTCGCGCGCCAACCCCCCGATATTTACTACTTATTATAAATATTAATCTTTTCTCTCCTCTATTGACTGTATTTTGTGATCCTCGCAATGGTATTTTCTTTCCTCTGTTGATTCTTTTTTATTTTCCCGCCTGATCGTCTTTTGTGTCCTCTCCCGATGAAGTTTAGTTTCACTCCCGATCACGTTTTGTTTTACCTTACGATTGTACTTTGTTTCCCTTCCAGTTCGTCCTTTGTTTCCCCTCCAGATCATTTTTTGTTTCTCTTCCCGATCGTCTTTTTTTTACCTTACGATGTATTTTATTTCACTTCCAGATCGTCCTTTGTTTACCCTCTTTGTCTTTTGTTTCACCTCCCGATTGCCTTTCATTTACCCTCCTTATCGCCTTTTGTTTGTCCCCTCTGCCCGCTTAGCCCACCAATCCCCGGATATTTCAAATGCTTTACAGAGATCTTTCAATCTATTATAAAAAAATATATCGCTGTGCCATAGCACTTGACATTATAACAACAATAGCCATGAAAACAATTACTATGGTAACGGTTGGTGAGTCAAATAATGCTATAGCAACGGTTGCTGTGAAAAAATTGCTATGGTTGCTGCATTGCAATGGTTGCTAATTGCAACGGCTGCTATGGCGCCGATTGCTATAGCGACGGTTGTTATGGCGCCGATTGCTATAGAGACGGTTTCTATGGCGCCGATTGCTATAGAGACGGTTGCTATGACAACGGCTGTGATGACAACAGTTGCGAAATTCTGGGTAGTCAGGGATTTCTGAGTAATCAGGGAATTCTGGGCAATCAGGGAATTTTGGGTAATCAACGGATTCTGGGTAATCAGGGGATTGTGGGTAATCAGGGGATTCTGGGTAATCAGGGGTGTCCATATGGGTCTTAGAATAATCCAGGGTCGGGGGCCCATGAGGGACTTAGAATAACCCAGGCGCGGGGGCCTATAAGGGACTTAGAATAATCCAGGCCCGGGGGCCCATGAGGGACTTATAATAATCCAGGCTCGGGGGCCTATAAACGACTTAGAATAATCCAGGTTGGGGGGCCTATAAGGGACTTAGAATAATCCAGGCCCGGGGGCCCATGAGGGACTTAGAATAATCTAGGCGCGGGGGCCCATGAGGGACTTAGAATAATCCAGGCTCAGGGGCCTATAAGGGACTTAGATTAATCCAGGCTCGGGGGCCCATGAGGGACTTAGAATAATTCAGGCTCGAGGGCCCATCAGGCACTGTCCTACACGACGGCGGCGGCGGCGGCGAGATCTTTTTATAATATAGAAAGATATAGAATGGCTGAATATTGTTTCATGTATATACAAAATTTGAGCTCGCTATCTCAAGTTTTGCAAAAGTTACAATAGAGCGATGATGTCAATTTTTTGAAAAATTCAGAATTCCATAAAATCTGAACCACTTGACCGATTCGAGCCAAATTCAATACCAAACAACATTGAGTGCATCTGCTCTTATAACCAACTATTTAATAAAATAGACTAAATTTTACGAAAGTTAGAGCACCTCCTTTTTTAAAAAAATTCAAAACGGCATGAAATCGAAATTTTCGCACACATTTTGTCGAAAATTGCTACAGTTAAAGAGGGTCTGCTACGACATTTGTGTGCCAAATTTGAGGTCGATATACAAAACGGTTCTTTAGTTATCGGCGTTCGAATTTTCGGAATTGTATACATGGGCTTATCTCACAGACCTTTGACTTTCGTGTAACTCGACTGCGGAATGCTATAGTAATTTACACAGAATGAATTACGCGGGTATCAAACTTTTACTAAGATGTACGAAGCATAATCTATCTGAAAAAAAAATAATTAAATTTTGTAATGCACCAATATACTGTTTTATACTGGTTCAAATGCGGAAATTAAAAACGTTTTCGCTTGTAATTCTGATTTTCGCGTCACTTCGTACGGGTGTAGCATTGATATGCACCGTCAGAAAAATAAGAAAAAAATCATGAACTTCTGGTAAGGTGCAATGAATATAATGTACCTAATTGTAATCGCCAAACATATCAGAAAATTAAGCGGTTATCCTGTGAAAGCTGTCACTCGGTTTCGATCGTGAACCTGACATCCACCGTTATATGGTGCAGGAATATCAGCACAAACTAATTGAGCCAAATGAATTGGATGCACATAAAGGTAGGATCATCACGGATTGAATAAAGTAAAATTTATGTCGGAAAGTCAATTATTTTGCTCGCAACGTTCTGCGACATGGACTCATATTGCTGCGTGGAGAATAAATGTCAGGTTTTTCGCATCGCTATCCGACCAAACTAGTCAAGTAAGGTAATTAAATTCCATCTGAGTACGTTATTCTTATCACGAATTAGATGTGCGGTGATGTGCCCGACCTCTCGACGAGAAACAATTTTTTGCTGGGTCAAGACGTATTCAATTGTTAGGTTCGAGAATGTCAGGATTATAAATTCGAATAATAAATTCAAACTATTATCGTTCCTAAATTATCTAAATTATATTTTGAGTTAGTAGCGTCATTACCAGTCATACTTTTCATATTCTGCATACGAATTGAGTAAAATTGAATTAGAAAAATGACCTACTGGAAGGGATAAAACTATGCCTTTAATGGGTCATTTTAAAAAACAGTTAAATTGAAATAGTTCCTACAATGAACTAGCATCAAATAAATGATTTTTAGTTAAAATGATAATATGATTTGTTATGCGAGCACCCTGTATATGATGCTTTGTCCATGAACGAATATTGCTTTCTAAAGGTCTTAAGATGAGTACAAAAAATTGGCGATCCTGTGCTCCTTAACTAGATTTTTATTCTTTGAGGCCGTGAAAGTCAAAGGTTTGTGAGATACGCCCACATACATACACACACACACACACATATACATACATACATACGGACATTTTTTCTAGATCACTTTTCTGGACGTTTTGGACAATTCTAAGTGACCTGACATAAAAATCTCGACAATTTTTTTTTCATGAAAACATAGTTTCCTCTACGAGGAAGCAAAAATGAATAAATAAATGCAAACCAACAGTATTCTACCTAGCTTCAGACTCCTCTCCACGAATGGTTAATTGAAACAATGACATTTTTTAAAAATCTGTGTATTATCGATTTGCTTTCTTTATGTATTCGCATTTATAAATAAACCTTCCTGGTATATCCGTCTCTCCTTTACCTCATCGTCGCAAACTTTCTTGGAAATAGTCGGGTATCTCTTATACACGACCACTAATAAGAAAGTCACCGACGTTATTCGCCAGGCACTGTCTATCAACGGTACCTGTAGAAAAACTAAGGTAAACTCAGCTCCATACCCGAATAGACGCGCAGGCCTTGGTTTCGCACCAACACGTGCCCGTGTCACACATTTCAGCTGCTAGAGACTGGCTACTACCACGCTCACACAGCCTCTCGCACACACACTACGACAATTTAAATCTTCACTGATATTAATCTGTCTCCGAATTACGAAATCTTTCGTACCCGTGTAAAAAAAAGTACATCCTGGATTCATCCGGGATCCGTGAAAAGTATATGAAAAAGTACCGCTAATGAGACGATCCTTGACTTTTCACGTACTTTCAGTTTCACATGGAAAGTACGTAAAAAGTACGTATAAAGTTCGTGTCGGGAAGTACAGCAGATGTGCGTGAAACGTACAGGAAAAGTACATATTTGAAATAATTGCGTTTCAGGTTCAGGTATGCGTAGAAGTACACGAAAAGTACGTGAGAAGTCCACATTTGACTTGTATGCGTCTAAAGTTCGTGTGGACAAGTACAGGAGATATACATGCAAAGTACATATTTGAGATATCGCTGTGTTTCAGGTTCAGACAAGCGTAGATTTACACGAAAAGTACGTGAAAAGTCCATATTCGATATTTTGGCGTGAAAGCACGAGTCGAAAAGTACAGGAGATGTACACGAAAAGTACATATTTGGGATAGTTGCGTTTGAGGTTCGCCTCAGTGTAGAAGTACACGAAAAGTAAGTAAAATAAAATATGTACTTTTCATATACATCTCTTGTACTTGTCAACATGAACTTTAGACGCATACAAGTCAAATATGGACTTTTCACGTACTTTTCGTGTAAATCTACGCTTGTCTGAACCTGAAACACAGCTATATCTTAAATATGTACTTTTCATCCCGCGCAGAAAAAAAGTAGTCCAGGATGGAGTCCCGGATGGGATATTGGCAGTCCAGGATGGAGTCCCGGATGGAATCTTGGCAGTCCAGGATGGCGTACCGGATGGAGTTTCAGATGGTGTCCGCCGACTCCGGCTTTTAATCGGATCCCGGAGTCGGCGGACTCCATTCTGGACGACCCGCGAATCTCGGCTGTCCCATGGGAGAATCCATCCTGGTGTCCATTATGGATTCTCACCTGGACTGTCTCATAGTCCATCCTGGACTCCATCCTGGACGACCCGTGAATCTCGGCTATCGGGGGCCTCGCCTCCCGAACCCTCCACCGGAGTTTCGTCCCTGGACCCTGCAACTTTTAGAATCCCCTCCTCCCCCACTGAAAACTCGTAGAGCAGCTCTCTGTTAGACCTTCCCGAACAAACCTTTTTTTTCTCGCGAGCATAAGAAAATTTTACTTTTCACATCACAGAAAATCTTTTTCGGCATTCAAAGCATATGACACCGTCACCTTCTATTGTCTGATACTCAATTATCTATTCAGTTTTTAATATTCCAGGTTTTATATATAAATCTTTACAAAATTGTTTTTCATTATTGTGCCCTCCCTTCCACCGCCTCGGGGCTTCGCCCATCGGCCCCACCCACGTGATGGTACCCTTAAAATCACGTAAGCGAAGGTTTTCAAAGGTCAACCATAATTGGAAGTACATTGTCTTCCGGTCCTTACTTCAATGGACTATTGTTACGTCAAGTTTGCAAAAATTAATTAATTTCGACAATCTTACACGTTGTCCACGTTAACGAAAGAATTTACCGTACGCTAGTTAAGAAATATAAAATATTCCCTTGACTACACCTGACGATACACTGAAAAAAGATTTTGTATGAAAATTACTATACCGGTACTGAAAGCTCGGATGCATATACCACATATGAATTTTCATATACATAAATCTGTAATATTTAAAGAATCGGTATACGATAATTAAATAGAAACCTTCGATATTAATGGAAAAATGTGTTCGAGGTTTACAACATTTTCACCGATTATTATAAGTAACATACATTAAAATTCACAAACGGGTGAATAGTTTTTTTCACGTACTGTATACTAATTTCAATATGCATTCTATTGTAAAATTTAGTATGGTAGTAGACTAAAAAGAGATGTACACCTCTAACAGTACTGAACCAGAGTGCTTTATTTATGCAACACTCTTTTCTATTATTGTAACCAAAGGATATTAAAAGTCATATATGTGCGAATAGTTTTCCTCGTATACGGTATACTAATTTTAACATGCATTTTTCTTTAAATTTAGTATGTTGGTGTAGCAAAGAAATTTAATTTAAAAATATTTATTTGTACGTGTTCAATCGAGTTTTTCTCCGCTTTTAATTACATATTACATCTTTGTCTACATGTTGGTACATATTAATCGTTAAAAAACATATTTAATTTTTTTTACATTGTTCGGGAATCGAACCTGGGACCCTCCGGTTGGTGTTGTTGCACTGCGCCTTAGCTCACTCGGCCCTTCAGATCATATGATTGAACAATTTTTTTTGTCTATTTGATTGTCGGTAATATGAAATATAAAATGAAATTAGTGTAATATAGACAGATATTTTTAGATTTATATGATTGCGCCTGATATGGTAATAATAAAAGCACGTTCAGTTATTTTTCACGGCAATCGGTTATATCAAATAGGGTACGTTGTTACTATCTATAAATATCCCATGTACGAATTCTGGTATACTGCCAGAGTTGCCAATACGGTCCAGTACTAAAACGGAATTGGCCGCCAAGTGTCGTTGGACAGTGTTGTCACAGTACTGATTAACAATTGGCACCATGCTGCATCAGTACTTGTGGCCAGTACGTCCATGATAACATGGACGGCACTCAGCCGGGGTTCGTCCAAGTACTGGGCGTGGGCTTGAACGAAATTCGTCTTAACGTCGGCAAGCAAACTTTGCCAATACTAGCCTGGCATTCGACAGAATACTGGGGTTAATGCTATCCCAACAGTTGTGCGTTGTACTGGCTGAAAATATTGCCGGAACACCGCCGAGAGCCGTCCGAGTGCTGGACCCGGACTAGGCCGAAACTCATCTTATTGTCGTCGAGCAAACTTTGCCAGTACCACCCTGACATACGACTGAGTACTGGAATAATACTGTTTCGACAGTTGTCCTTCATACCGGCTGAATATATTTCCAGACCGCCGGCGAAAGTCGTCCAAGTACTGGGAGCGGACTTCGCCGAAACTTGTTTTTTTTGTCGGCAAGCAAACTTTGCCAATACTAGCCTGGCATTCGACGGAGTACTGGGGTAATACTGTCCCAACAGTTGTGCGTTGTACTGGCTGAATATATTGCCGGAACACCGCCGAGAGCCGTCCGAGTGCTGGACCCGGACTAGGCCGAAACTCATCTTATTGTCGGCGAGCAAACTTTGCCAGTACCACCCTGACATGCGACTGAGTACTGAAATAATACTGTTCCGACAGTTGTCCTTCGTACTGGCTGAATATATTTCCAGACCACCGGCGAAAGTCGTCCAAGTACTGGGAGCGGACTTCGCCGAAACTTGTTTTTTTTGTCGGCAAGCAAACTTTGCCAATACTAGCCTGGCATTCGACGGAGTACTGGGGTAATACTGTCCCAACAGTTGTGCGTTGTACTGGCTGAATATATTGCCGGAACACCGCCGAGAGCCGTCCGAGTGCTGGACCCGGACTAGGCCGAAACTCATCTTATTGTCGGCGAGCAAACTTTGCCAGTACCACCCTGACATGCGACTGAGTACTGAAATAATACTGTTCCGACAGTTGTCCTTCGTACTGGCTGAATATATTTCCAGACCACCGGCGAAAGTCGTCCAAGTACTGGGAGCCCACTTCGCCGAAACTCGTCTTTTTGTCGGCAAGCAAATTTTGCCAATACTAACCTGGCATTCGACTGAGTACTGGGGTAATACTGTCCCAACAGGTGTGCGTTGTACTGGTTGAATATATTGCCGGAACACCGCCGAGAGCCGTCCGAGTGCTGGGCCCGGACTAGGCCGAAACTTATTTTATTGTTATAGAGCAAACTTTGCTAGTATCAGCCTGACATACAACTAAGTACTGGCATTATACTGCACCGAAATTTATGTTTTATACAGACTGTATAATATTGTGGACGCATTGCCGAGAGTCGTCAAAGTACTGGGATCACGCGGCCCGAACACATTTCTTCGGAACTGGTTAAACAATATTGTCAACGCTCGGCCGACATTCGTTTGAGTACGTAATGTATCTTATGTTCACACTTATCATGTGTACGGTAAGTACATTATTATAATTCGGCTCGACGGATCGCACAGTACGTACTGTGCGAATTCCGGAATACTGCCAGTTACCAACAGGGTCCAGTACTGAAACAAGCTTGGCTGCCAAGTGTTGTTAGGTAGTGCTGTCGCAGTATTGTCGTGTATAGCACTGGTCCAGTACTAGGTCGAATCTGGCAGCCAGTACTTCCAAGATAAAATATATGGTACTCAGCCGAGACTCGCCGAAGTACTGAGCGTAGACTAAACCACAACTTGTCTTATTGTCGGCAAACAAATTTTATGAGTACCAGCCTGACATTCGGCTGAGTACTGAGGTGGCTCTGCCACAGCACTTGTCTTAAGTAGTCAGAGTACCGGGCGTGTCTTATGATGACAATTGTCACAATACTATTTTTGTCTGCCAAGTGTTGTGAGGCAGTCCTTTTACAGTACCGATTAACTACTGACCCCATACTGCGTCAGTTCTGGCGGTCAGTACTTCTAAGTTGACATAGACGGCAGTCCGTCGAGAGTCGTCTAGGTATTGGGGTTGGTCTGGGCCGAAACTTATCTTAATGTCGGCGAGCAAACTTCATCAGTATCAGCCTGATATGCGGCTGAGTACTGGCGTCATATTTTTCCGACACTTGCGTTTCGTACTGCCTGAACAACGGAACCAACGCACGCCTGACAGTTGTCTGAGTATCGACCGTGTCTTAGATGAGACTCCTCATATCGTAACTATACATCCATTAAATTTGTCAGTTCTTGTATTTATGTATGGCTCTTTGATTGAAAAAAATTGTATTCATATTCGTATAAAGTAACATCGAAATCCTTTACGTATCCAGTCTCTGATTGAAATTTAGTTACGGTTTACATTTTGGTCTGCCATTTTGAAATTCTGCATTTCGATACGCCATCTTGGACCCGTGACTTAATTCGTGAATTTCGTATTCAGATTCGTTATCAGGGACTGCGAAAACCTATGGGTGTTGAGTTTCATCTAAATCGAAACGGTTTTTAATATCTGGTCCGCCATATTGGATTCGCCATTTCGAATTTCCTAATGTGCAGTTAAGGTTCGTAGTCAACGACATAAATAGCTTTCGGGTACGGAGTCTTATTCACACCACGTTACTTTTAGTATTTTCGGTCCGCCATATTGGCTCCGCCATTTTGAATCTCTCAATTTTGAGATCAGATTCGTAATCAGCGACCTCGAAAATACCGGGTGGCATATTTTTACTCAAATCCGTCTATATTTCTGTGATTGTTATACTCGAAGCAACCTTTATGAAAGTCTAGTATCAGAAATCCATATAGTCGGTTTGGTCTAGTGGTTAGCGTGTACGTTCTTAGGTAGATAGGTAGTTAGGTAGGTCTATAGGTCTTAGGTTCAAATCCCCACACATCACTTCTCAGAGAGCATCACGGAAAAATTGTAATTGTAAAGGAATCACTTTTTTTCTTTTTTTAATATTACTAAAATAATATTACCAATATAATTAATATCATAACATATTTTTATTATGTAATATATAAATTTAATAATAATATGAATATTAATATTCGGTTCTGGTTTGGTACTGGCTCGCTTCTGAAACTGGACTTCGGCTCCGTCTAATCAATGAACTCTGGCCCAAGCCTAGCTAAAAGCACTACACCAGTACTGTCAGTTAGTATTATGCCAATATTAGAAAACAAACTCTGGACCGGTGTTATCATTCCAGCGTTGCCCCAGCATTAAGTCAGTAATGATTCCGTACCTCCCCAGAACTAGTACCGACAACATTGGCAACTGTACTGCGCCAAGACATAGCCGGTTTGAAATTCGTACATGGGTAAGCGTTGGCACAACCCTGCGGTGATATACCAGCCCAACGGCTCACACTCAGTGTCGGCGCAATACCGTGAGGTAAGCGTTGGACCGGTATGATCATCCCGGAGTTGTGCCATCGTTCAGTCAATACCTCTTCAGTATCGGTTCTGTACCTTACCAGAATTAGTTGCCAGCACCGGCATCGTTAGAAAAACCGTACTGGCACTGTACAGACTGAAGATTCTCCTCGGGACTACGGTTCAACTCTGGTCCAGTACTGGCCCAACGTACTTCACCAGTACCGCTAGCCAGTACCATGCCAATACCAAGGGGCAAACATAGGACCGGTATGATCATCCCAACGTTGCGCCAGCGTTGAGTCTGTAATGTTACAATACCTCCTCAGTATTACTCGCCAGTACCGTCAACGTTGGCAACGGTACTGCGCCAAGACCCAGCCGGTGTGAGATTCGTACATGGGATATTGAACGAAGTGGCTTGTTTCATTGGTTGCGCGAATTAGTTCATTAGTATTTGGGTGAATGACTCTCTGACTGACCTCAGGGTCAGTACTGGGACGCGTGACCGCCTGGCTGATAAGTTCGTTAACCACCTAGTTTACACTGACGGTCCATACTGGAAATCGTTAAACGCGGTTATTAATTTCCAATAACGGTATATGAATACCCAAACAAGTCTTTGGATAATCACATTGGATGTTAGTTTTAATATACTTGTGCCAACAAACTTTAAAAGATTCTGACCCTTTACCAGTTTGGTTAAGTTATTGAAATTTAAAGAACAGGTGACTCTTCCTATTCATATAAAAAGGTATAATATTTTTATATTCAAGTACAGAATTTTACAAAACTCTGCACTGATTTTAAAACACTGGTCTATAAATAGTTCCCTTGGCACACGCGTATTCAAAAATTAATATCTTTCTTAGAATTGCAAAGTATTAGCACCGGAAATTAATGTGATAATGACCGTATATTAATGTTCAAATAGGTTTTAAGTTATCTACAACGCATGCTAATTTTAAGGTATACTTGTGGACGAGATATCGAGGTTTTTAATCTTTTAATTTTGAAATCGTGTTTTAGAAATTTAAACTATCATGAAGACCTACTTTTAATATGTAATTGTATATTAAATATTTAGTCAGCCTCTAAACTTGCGAACTGGTACACTAATTTTAATACACCGGTCTATGAATAGTCTTTCTAATAGACATGTATTGTAATTTTGAATATCAGTTATATGAAAATTCATTTACTTTTGCTAAATTTCGTACACGGATGCTATATTTACTAGACAAAGTATATCAATTTCTATTTTATATACCAGGTTTTGAAATTTCATAGTTGTTGGTGTACGAAAATTTCTTTTTTTTTACAGTGCATAATTTGTTTGAAAAAATAATATCCGAATAATATTTCTATTTTTTTAAATGGTTTTTATGTCCACTTTAAATTTCCAACACATATGTGCTTGAGTTTTCAGATACCGTTCATATGAAAATTCATCATACATGTTTATGAAATTTAATGCACAGTTTATGCATATGGTCATATTGTCATTAAATCTTAATAACGTTGAATTTTAATATTCCTCTAAATGTTATGATTTTTCATATACACATGTATACAAAATTTCATATACGGTATCTGCAAACAAACTTCCAACACTTTTGTATTAATTTTAATACAGATTTTTTTAACAGTGTGCACCTTTAATTGACCTTTTCAAGATTATGCAACGTCAAGTCCAAGATCCACATGAATAAACTCACTCTTAAGTGTAATCGTTAACCTTCAAAGTAAGTATTGGTCAATTACTGCACGATTTGCACTTGACAGGACATACAATCTCAAAAACGTCCATTAAAGGTGACACAATACAGCCCTGAAGATCATTCAGGTAGTAATATCGTATGGCCGTAATCGTGGCGTAAACTAAAGAAAAAGTTCGGTACATCGGAATTGCGCAGTGTTTGCAATCGAGTTACAATCGAGATATGGAACCGATGATCTATCGGGAATGCCTATTAAGCCAAAGGGCAAGAGGGAGAAGCCAAGCGAGGTCGTAAATCGCGCACGGGAGCAATGCGGTGAAATAACCTTGGCTGGGCCATCGGGCGGCTGGTAGCCCGAGTCGAGCTGCTGTGACCGTACGTCGAACGAATCCTGCACGCTCCGGAAATTACGTGTCCGACTCTAAACTCCGATGATTGATGCGAGCCTGGAGGCACGCGCGTCGTTTATGCCGCGAGCGAGCTCGCGCTCCGCGTCTCCGACTCGTTAGTTATGCCCGGTGTCGTTCCGCCTTGAAAATGAGAATTTTCTTTCCTATCTTTCTGTATATCTTGGAGTTCGTTCTAAGGATCTGACGTTTGATCGCAAAATATCCAATAAAACGAATGAGAATTAATTTCGTGCTATGGTCCAATGCCTTAGTTAATACGACTGCATTACGTGATGACGAGATTATGGACACATGTCTGCTGCACAGAAAAAAGATGATTTGATGAAACCTTCACTTTATTGTGTTCACTGCATCGATAGTTCTTTTTTTAGCACCGCAGTCTTCAATATTTTGCTATAGGAGTTCAATGAGAACAGTTCACACTTCAGGGCGTACATGATCCTAAACTGTCTTCTTCGTTTCTCTTTTACAAATTTTTATGCACATTGCGCTCTAAAAGAAGCCTTATTCAATCAGCATTATACTTTGCTATATATTTGATTACTAAAAAGTTGGAAAATCATTAAATAATGTTTAAATGTGGGATAATCTGTCAGAAAAATATTCAAAACCCTACTTTATTCTGATCAATGCAATTGTAAGTCTTTTTGAGCAGCGATATCTTCGTACTTTTTTTAAAATAATCTACAATAATTCGGCTTTTATGGCATAGTGAGCGAGAAACAGATAATAGGTAGGAACAGATGATAGGTTTCACATCCTCTAAATGCCCACGCGTCCGATTCCAAACCAATTTTTGTTACTAAGGTTTTATACTTTTAACTGACGTCAATCACCTCTTTCTGTGTATTTTGATACAACAAAGTTAAAAATGAAGTAAAGTACATTTAAATTGACATCAGTTATTATTCGAACTGAATTTATGGACTGAAAATTATCACATTTCAAAACCTTGAAATATTCGAATAATTCCAATATGACCTGGAACGTGTTTTTACGCAAATCTCTAGGAAAATTGGGTCCATCAAACTGGGGAAAACAAAATATTCCATTTGTCATAAAGTAATAAATGCTAGTCACTTTTTGTTCGGACTCACAATCAGAATGTCAACATAACCTTAGGCGATGAAAGCAAAATACGAGTTTCAATAAAAAATAGACGCGAGAGGATCAAAGATGTGGTAATGTCTGCAATAAAAAGTTTTTTTCGCTGGTAATGAGTAAATCGAATGGGAGGCTCAACCGAATGTTCCGACTATACAAAAGATGGAAGAAATTGATAAGACGAAGTGGAGAAATTGAGAAAGCTCGAAATGATAAAAGAGGGAGGAAATTGAATTCCCGGCGGGTTCGATTGAACCTCTACTCGCTCTCTCTTACTTCTAATTGAACGATTCCTCTCTTCCACATCTGACTAGCTAGCTGACTGCCTCCTTTTTCCAGTCTCCGAACTCCGTTACACCGGCACTTACATTCACTGTGAAAACCTTACCAAATTCATTTACATTTTAAATTATGCGGGCAAGAAATTGGACTTTTTTCTCAAGTTTTTTCCAATCCACAAGAACCAAAAAGTTTGAAGTCAGCAAAATCGTTCTCGTTCGATTCTGCATGACAAGCTAAATTTTCCATCCATAGTAGCGCTCGATTTTTTTTCCTCGTAGAGGGAGTTTTGTTTTTATGACATTTTTTTTGTGGTAGCGTATTAACTCACCAAGTACTGAAGTTTAATTTTTATTCACAATTAATTCACTCAACAAAAAGAAAAATGATTTTGCTTTTTACAGTGTACATAATTTTATTGTACATTTATAATATATAGGGTCCCCATATACATAAATAATAAATAATTTACTTGTACACTGTAACAAAGTAGATTATTTACAAGCTTCGCCCTGTAGGCCGGCTTGAAGACCATCACACGCCGCCCATATTTGGTTTTTTTTATAATTCAATTATATTCTAGGTTTAGTTGAGATTAATATTTTGTATAGATATCACGCTTTCCCTCTCCCCTCCCCATTGATATCCCCGGTATGAGTGCGTAGTTTTAAGGAACGAAGAGCAACGAGGCCCTCAAGGACGAGATAGAGAGACTACGGCCGCTTAGGCAGAGTGACGTGGGGAGAGTGTGGGCTGGAGAGGAATCATCTGACCCCGGACAGCATCTACAGCCAGCTGATGAGTACACTCCGCACCACACGAGTAGCCTCCACGCTCGTGTGGACATATGTTGG